>JXSR01S016257.1:39608-58744 GCA_000969725.1 Ophiothrix spiculata | reverse complement strand
AAATTGGAGATGTTACTATAGATTAGAGGTGTGTGTTCCGATCATTTTCACTAACAAAATCAAATTGGAGATTTTACTATAGATTAAAGGTGTGTGTTCTGATCACTTTCACTAACAAAATCAAATTGGAGATGTTACTATAGTTTAGAGGTGTGTGTTCCGATCACTTTCACTAACAAAATCAAATTAGAGATGTTACTATAGATTAAAGGTGTGTGTTCCGATCACTTTCACTAACAAAATCAAATTCAGAGATTTTACTATAGATTAAAGGTGTGTGTTCTGATCACTTTCACTAACAAAATCAAATTGGAGATGTTACTATAGTTTAGAGGTGTGTGTTCCGATCACTATAACTAACAAAATCAAATTAGAGATGTTACTATAGATTAAAGGTGTGTGTTCCGATCACTTTCACTAACAAAATCAAATTGGAGATTTTACTATAGATTAAAGGTGTGTGTTCCGATCACTTTCACTAACAAAAGAAAATTGGAGATTTTACTAGAGATTAGAGGTGTGTGTTCCGATCACTTTCACTAACAAAATCAAATTGGAGATTTTACTATAGATTAGAGGTGTGTGTTTCGATCACTTTCACTAACAAAAGAAAATTGGAGATTTTAATATAGATTAAAGGTGTGTGTTCCGATCACTTTCACTAACTTTCACTAACAAAATCAAATTGGAGATTTTACTATAGATTAAAGGTGTGTTCCAATCACTTTCACTAACAAAATCAAATTTGAGATTTTGATATCAGATGAAAGAGCATATTTTTCTCATAACCCCTGCAAATTTTCACGCCCGGATTGTGTTTCATTAAAGAGATATGGTCAAAAAAGAGCTGAATTACTGTTTGATTTTGTTAACAATAGTCAAGTTTAGGTGTTCAGTGTTAAAGGTAACATTTGCAACAAGTTATCGCATTGTAACTGAATCGCATTGTAACTGAAAGTTACAATGCGATAACTACTGAAATGCGAATTTGTTTAAATTAATCAAATAGTTACGGCATAAACTCTTTAATTTTTGTGTTCTGAAGCACATGGATGTTATTTGCTATGTTGTAAGAGTTATTTGCCTTTTAAGAATTTTGAGGTATTCGATTAAGTGCTCGTACTCTTAAATCAGAATCTTTGGTTACAAAGACTGTTTTTCCAAAAAACAGTCAAAATGTCCTGAGCTGGGATAATTCTGGGATATTTTTAATTCTTAAAACTAAAAATAACCTAAATTGGTTACAATTCAATGATTCAGGTATAGCTCCTTTAATGTTTTCAATCAAAAAGTGCTGCTATAATCTGTAATAACTTTTTCCGTACTTTTTAAAAATGAAAAATATGTATTTTTAGGCGAAATTTGTAAAAAGAGTTTGTATTTTAATGTTTTCTTGTGTACAAATTTTTAAAATTTAGCGAAATTTGGAAAAGAGTTTGTATTTTTTTATTGTTTTCTTGTGTACAAATTTGAAGCTGATCCTCGAAATATCAGCTTTTAGTCTACTATTCAGCTTATCAATGATAACTTGAATTCGTGATGCCTTTAGCCCAGATTTCAAGCTATGAAAAGCTATCAGAGGTAGTTTGAAACAAACCAGATGCATGCTATGTTATGCTATACCTTAAATAAATCCAGACAATCGTGAAGTTATTTTTTACTGATATACTTTTTTCTGCAGTATTAATAGACAAACAATTATAACATTTTCACTATACTAGTTAAATAAACTTGGAAATGATTTTTCTGGCATACTTTCCTAACAAATTGACTCAATGAATGTTTTATCATATAATACAGGGTGTCCCAATAAAAACGCAACGAACTTTGAACTTTTATTTTGAGAGAACAGAGCTTAGTGGTGAGCAAACTTTACAATAATATTATAGAGTAGACCATTGGCTTTTACAGGATTTTTGTTTCATTTAATTTGGATCTCTGAATCAAAAGTTAGTGTACATTTTGTAAAGACCCGAAAATTTTTGATGGTCTGATTTGTTAATCTGTAAAGATTCACCTCTGGTGACGTCATTGGGCACACGTTGAATGGAAATTGCTAAAAACATCACATGATTAGAAGAGGCATCCCATAAACCCATTTCATGACATAAGGGCCCGATTTAATGACGATTTGCTGGTATTAAGCAGGTTGTTGCGTCTGGTTGAGTCAACCTGTTGCGTCCTCTTTGCGGGCCAGATTGAATCATTAACTTGCTTGAGTTCTTTAACTCCTTTGTCTTCAGTTTTCTTCCATGGTTTCGGTTAAACACTTATCATTGGGTTTTTTCGACTCCTTTGGTAGAAATTGTATCCTAACCTACCCGTTTGTCTCACGAGAAGTAACAGATTCCAGGAACATGAGAGTATCAGGAAGATCCGTACTTTAATTGAACATTTTGACCGATTTAAGTTAAAAATGAACTTGAAAAAATATCACTTAATGTTAGGTACTGGTCAGGTAGGATTGGTTTAGATTGATTGTGCTCTAGTTGGTTGCAGAATTCTCCTCATTTTAAGTTTAGTGCATTTCTTTAGCTGGAAGTCTAAACTTACAAATCGGACCAAAGTAGATTTAAAGGGCTTTCTTAAATTCTTCATACTTCAGACTGAAGTGGTAAAATGAAACGGGACAAAAAGCATATTGTAGAGTAATTACTCCACTTTTGACAAAAATATATTACTATGATTTTATCTTTTGGCAACTATTTTTGATTTTTTTTTAAATATTTTTATTTGCTCGTTGCATTAATATTGGGACAAGCTGTATTTCATGTTGACGTTCATTGCCTTACAATATGTGATTTATACGTTATTAGTACGTTTCGTGATGTGTGACAGAGCCCTTACCATAATTATGTAATTTGTACGTTATTGGTACGTTATTAGTACGTTTCGTGTGGTTCAAGTGCACCAACAAGCGATAAAGGACTCACACCACGCCTGTTGTCATCAACCTTCCTGAAAACAAACTTCTATTGTTATAGACATATCAGTCATTGTGTATGCTTACATTAAAACAATAGCCCCTAGTTCTATTGTAATGATCTATTTATTTTCTGGTTTATTTAAATCCACGATTCCCTTCCCCACCAACCGATTTTATCTACCCATGGATTTGGGACTTCAATACTCTACTCCCACTGGGAGGTTCCCGTAGTTGATTTGCTTCCATCTACATAGGCGCCAGATCTCTAAACTGGAGCTGAAGATTATCTGAAATCGACACCGCAAGCCTATTCCCCCGACCTCAAATGGGAGTCTGCGTGAAGGGGAAATGCTCATGTTGCTATTCTTAAAGTTTGTCCCCTACCTCCAGGCCAGCTACTTGAGATCGGATGGGGATCCTGAGTTGTGAATAAAGTACACTGACAGTTCGACCTGTCATGCTAAAAGAAATTTGGCGTGCATCTTATTCTTAATCACGTTATTTGAGTTGGAATAATTTTAACCAGTGTTATATACGCACGATTAGCACCCAAAACCTACAGGTCTCCTTTGAATATAATTTGATATATTAATTGATAGCCTACTCGTATTTTGTTTTTCATTTTATTCTTGTAAAGCCCTGCGATACATGTGTCTTCATGTGAGAGAGCTATATAAAAGCATGTATTGTATTGTATTGTAACCTGAATGTAATGTTCACGGTTTTCAGTATAAAAAACAGACAAAAAAGTTTTCAACTTGCTTTTTGATACATAATTTTCCCTAACTTTGAAAATCTATCTGTCAATGGTCGAAAATGTATCTGTCAATGGTCGAAAATGTATCTGCCAATGGTCGAAAATGTATAGATCTGTCAATGGTCGCGTTGAAAATGTATCTGTCAATGGCCAGGTTTAAAGTTTTGATCTCATGTGTCTTCATGTGAGAGAGCTATATAAATACCTGCATTATATTGTATTGTATTGTATTGTATTGTATTGTATTGTATTGTATTGTATTGTATTGTATTGTATTGTAACCTGAATGTAATGTTCATGGTTTTCAGTATAAAAAACAGACAAAAAAGTTTTGGGATCAACTTGCTTTTTGATACATAATTTTCCCTAACTTTGAAAATGTATATGTCAATGGTCGAAAATGTATAGATCTGTCAATGGTCGAAAATGTATCTGTCAATGGTCAGGTTTTAAAGTTTTGATCTTTTAGTGAGTGGTAAAAATTAAGTGGACCACTTTCTTTTTCTTCTTATGGCATTTTAATTTTTTTCAACAGCGTGTAAATAAGCAATTAAAAATGGTAAAAGAATTTCTTTGACTCGTGATGTTTAAGGGTACGAGGAATCCACATGCTCAGGAAAATGTGAATCCTAACTATTTTTCAATCATGAAAAGATAAATAGTTTCCACTGCCTTTGCGGGGACTCGAACCATGGATTATGGCGGGGGTTAGTCATGCATTACGAAGCGAGAGATCTACCGCTGAGCTATCAAGGCAGCGTTGAGATGGTGAACTAAAATCTAAAACATAAACATTAGAATGCCGTATTTTTCTTTTGTTTACATAAAAATTGCAATTTTTGCCTCATTGGAATGCTCAATTTGTAAGTAAATTATGCGAATGCGTATATCAGACAAAATGTAGATAATGTAGATACTAAAATCAGGCTATTCACAGCTCAAACAGGGCGAACTCAGAGTCATAATTCACGCCCGGTTTTTCGGGCAAAACAACGCGGGTTTGTTACATTATCATTCAAAATCAACTCAACACATTTATAAAATATTAGTTGTAATTCAATAAAAAGTATCAAGCCTACAATCTGTCAAAATTTGAAAACAGGCGAATCGTTCGAACATCATAAAATAAAGGTTTCGGCGAAAAAGGTGTAAATTTTTCGAAGTAGTTTATTGACGTAATTTTGACCTTGGTAATGGACGTGAAATCACTACTAAAGTCTCATGTATAAACTAGAGACTCTATTACATATGTACGCCAAAAATTGTATTATTCTGATATGTGTAAGTAGGTAAAAAGTTGCGGTAAAGATGCCATTGGCAAAAATGGCACCCAATTAGGGACTGAAGCCTTAAAAGGATAATACATGTAATAATGACATATACTAGACTTCAAACGCAGATTGAATTGCTAAATGCTGACAATTTCCTTTTACAAAATTCGAAATAGAGATGACGGTTGCTGCGAATGAAGATTATAATTTGATTTATGTTTATATGTTTATTAGGGGAATTTATGTTATCCGTTTGGATACTTTTGAATTAAAACTCATAGTGCTATATCTTGAAAGTTTCTTTTGTTAAATTGTCTTCAAGGCGTGTTGATGTGTAATGGCATCAGAGCGTTATCTTGCTGAAGCGACACCTACTTGATTTCTTGTCACCGCAACCTCTGGGTCTCATTTGATAGAAGTGATGCATTTGACACTGTTTCTGGTACGGTTCATTACCGTGATCTTATTCTGTTGTCGCCTTGTGGAATTGTAGTTCGCTGATATCTGCCATATTTGACGATATCGCTAATTCTACTATCTTTGCAAATAAAATATAGTGAAAGAAATATAATGGCGTGATTCAAAAGTATGGTTATAAGTTGAACACTATTTAAGGCCCTACTGTTTTTATAATTGTCAATTTGGTTGAAAAATTTCATGGGATGTGTATACTGCCGCCCCATGACAAAAGGGCATAACTGACAATTTTGTCAAAATGGAGTTATCACCACCACTAGATAGCAAATGACAATATCTACCCATGAGACAGCGTCCAATTTGGTTTCGACGAAGTAAGATTTTATTATTATTATCCATGTACGGACAACTGATATTAAGCTGACTGTCCGGGCGTCCAAGTCCGCTCTTTTACCCCTGAAAATTCAAAGTAGAAAAAGTAAGAGTTTCAATGTTATCCCAGCAAATATTATGATAAATAACCTGGGATAAAATTCGAATCATATACAGCCCACGACTTGGCCGATTTCTACTCATGAGCAAATTCCTGTAAAGACATAATTTCAATCAATCAAGCAGGTACAGAAAGGTGAGTCCCAACTCAACTTCGTTCTTTTTGCTTAACATTTTTAGCCGGGGGTCTTCAAAAAAAATTGTACGGGTATGTGCCTGCCAGACTTTGAAAAAGTCTTCAAAAAATTGTACGGGTATGTGCCTGCCAGACTTTGAAAAACTGACCATTTCTATACCTATTTTTGGCTCAAAAACCCATCATCAATATTCCAATTTTGATGGAAAAGCAACCAATTTTACTCAAATTGGGTGGATTTTTTTGCAATTTTTCCTAAAAAGCACCAAATTTATGAAAAATTGGGTGCTTTTATCTGAGACGAAAACCATCTGACCGTAGTATGCCAAAATCTATGAAAACACACCCCAAAAGCAGACACATCGGGCATTTTTGTTGTTAAAGTTGCAGTCATTACCCCTTCATTAACATGTTCCTGAAAATTGCTTTGTGCAAATCTGTGAAAACACACCCGTTGATTCGTTGTTTTTGCTTAACATTTTTGGTGGGGGGGGGTCTTCAAAAAACAAAATATTGTACGGGTATGTGCCTGCCAGACTTTGAAAAACTCATCGTCTCTATACCTATTTTTGGCTCAAAAACCCACCATCAATATACCAATTTTGATGGAAAAGCACCCAATTTTACTCAAATCGTGTTCTTTTTTTGCAAATTTTCCCATAAAGCACCCAATTTATGAAAAATTGTGTGCTTTCATCTGAGACGAAAACCATCCGACCGCTTTACCAAAATCTGTGAAAACACACCCCAAAAGCAGGCACATCGGGCATTTTTGTTGTTAAAGTTGCAGTCAATATTCCTTCAAAAACATGTTTCTGATAATTGCATTGTGCAAAAGTTAAGAACTAAATACAGTTTAAATAAACAGAAAATGATCACTAATGTCAGTATAATAGAAGATTGGATTATGTCATTATTTGTAAGAATGTTGTCAATTATTGTTGCAGAAGTTGCAGTGATACTGTTGATTTGTAAACAGTAGGCATGATTAAGAATAAATGAAATCAAGATAATCATAAAGAATTGCCCAACATTGATCGTTTTATCTTTTGCGTTCATTAATTCATGTATCTGACGTTTCAATAAGAAGGGTTGCTTGAAACTCCAGGCTTCACCGGATTGCCAACTGGTATATTCCAAATCATCACATCGCTAAAGACTGTTTGAGGAGCTTGTGGCACTCTTCCTTCAATGTGTTATGATAAGAAAGCAATGGCACTTTCTTGAAGAGTACACACATACGCCTCATGCGTGTGCCGTTTGCCCCTTTTCGCTACAGACTTTATTTTCCTTCAATTTACTAATGAAAACAGAACAAGATGTTTCAAAATGTTCATCTCTGAATGTGACCCGGTTCGGTCTACCTTGAATCAGCTACACTCTAAAAATGATTTTCAAGACCGACAAGACCGACTCTAGAAAAATAATGTTCGACCTAGAATTGAACCCACGACTAAACGTGCTAAACGTTAAAACAAGACGCACACTCTTAAAAAGAAAGGATCCAATTGATCCGATAAAGTATCAAATATGAGCTTACCCTTTTCCGGATCAATTTTGATCCAAATTCTCCTCAAATTTGATCCTTTTCGGATCAAACACATTCTTTTTTGATAAGAGTGCACGTTCTACCAACTAAGCTGCAACGATAGACTGAATTGTTTTCATTTACTTTCTTAGGGGAGCATTTTTACACAAAGAGAAAACTTTAAATACGTTTCTTGGTTAATTTTAGTGAATGTTTTACCTTTGGAATCTACAGTGTACATAAGACGTATTTCAAAATTGAGATTGTCTGACGCGCGCTTTGAGACCAACTCTCGTGGGGTCCACGATGATGTAGATCATCACTGTTATGTTTTCATTTAGAAAGACGTTTACAAATGCCACACGTTTTTATAAAGTGCATTTGCAAGTTGGCAATCCGGTGAAAATAAATAGACAAATAAAATTGGACATCCAATGATGAATATTTCGAATCATCCGGAATTGTTCAATAAGAAAATAGTAAATTTTGAACTGGTCTCACAACGTTTTTTGAAGCGACTTTTTCGTCATGTCTCTTGACTAGACCACCAGTCAACAATTTCAGCGCACATTGATGTAGATCCGTGTATACATACAATACATAAACACCTAAAATAAGCATGTTACTTTTAAAAACATAAGGCATTGCAAGAAACACATTATGGCGGATCCACATGGCAGTCATTTGCTAAATCCATCGTAAACATTGGACTGATATTTAACTTTCTACTTCCCAATAATAGACCAACTAAAGTCAATAATAGTTTAACATGTTTAACGCGTACTTAACCTTTGACGGAGCCGTTATTCCTATATCATCACCGCTAAATGGATTGCGCGGCCCGCGGCGCAGCAATTTGTTGATGCGAAACACGGAGATCTTAAGCCTGGGGTTTCAAGCAACTCTTCTCATCGAAACGTCAGATATTAATGAACGCAAAAGATAAAACGATCATTGTTGGGCATTTCTTTATGATTATCTTGATTTCATTTATTCTTTCTCAATCATGCCCACTGTTTACAAATCAACAGTATCACTGCAACTTCTGCAACAATAATTGACAACATTCTTACAAATAATGACATAATCCAATCATCTCTTATACTGACATTAGTGATCATTTTCTGTTTATTTAAACTTTATTTAGTTCTTAACTTTTGCACAAAGCAATTTTAAGGAACATGTTATTGAAGGAGTAATGACTGCAACTTAACAACAAAAATGCCCGATGTGCCTGCTTTTGGGGGTGTATTTTCACAGATTTTGGTATAGCGGTCGGATGGTTTTCATCTCAGATGAAAGCACCTAATTTTTCATAAATTGGGTGCTTTTAGGGAAAATTTGTAAAAAAGCACCCGATTTGAGTAAAATTGGGTGCTTTTCTCCGGCTTTTTCATCAAAATTGGTATATTGATGGTGGGTTTTTGAGCCAAATATTCGGTATAGAGATGGTCAATTTTTCAAAGTCAGGCACATACCCATACATATTTTTTGAAGACCCCCCGGCTAAAAATGTTAAGCAGAACAACGAAGTTGGGAACCTTTCTGTACCTGCTTGATTGATTGATTGATTGAAATTATGTCTTCACAGGAATTTGCTCATAAGTAGAAATCGGCCGTGGGCTTCGAAATTTAACTCGAGTTATTTTTCATAATATTTGCTGGGATAAGATTGAAACTCTTACTTTTTCTACTTTGAATTTTCAGGGGTAAAAGAGCGGACTTGACGTTGGACGCCCGGACAATCAGCTTAATATCAGTGCTACATGGATAATAATAATAAAATCTTACTTCGTCGAAACCAAATTGGACGCTGTCTCCGGGCGCTGTCTACACACATCCCATGACATTTTAAAACCAAATTGACAATTATAACAGCAGTAGGGCCTAAAATAGTGTTCAACTTACTGTATAGCCATACTTTTGAATCACGCCATTATATTTCTTTCACTATTAGAATTAGCGATATCGTCAAATATGGCAGATATCAGCGAACTACAATTTCACAAGGCAAGAAGAGAAGGAGATGACGGTAACGAACCGTACCAGAAACAGTGTCAAATGCATCACGTCTATCAAATGAGACCCGGAGGTTGCGGTGAAAAGAAATCAAGTAGGTGTCGTTTCAGCAAGATAACGCTCTGATGCCATTACACATCAACACGCCTTGAAGACAATTTAACAAAAGATACGTATGGCATAACGCGATGTGTTTTAATTCAAAAGTATCCAAATGGATAACATAAATTCCCCTAATAAACATAAATCAAATTATAATCTTCATACGCAGCAACCGTCATCTCTATTTCGAATTTTGTTAAAGGAAATTGTCAGCATTTAGCAATTCAATGCATTTGAAGAGTATATAATATATGTCATTATTACATACATGTATTATCCTTTTAAATATCACGGGTCAAAGAAATTCTTTTACCATCTTTAATTGCTTATTTACACGCTGTTGAAAAATTGAAAATGCCATAAGAAAAAAGAAAGTGGTCCACTTAATTTTTACCACTCACTAAAAGATCAAAACTTAAAACCTGACCATTGGCAGATATATTTTCGACCATTGACAGATACATTTTCGACCATTGAGAGATACATTTTCGACCATTGACAGATAGATACATTTTCGACCATTGACCGATACATTTTCGACCGTTGACAGATAGATACATTTTCGACCATTGGCAGATATATTTTCGACCATTGGCAGATACATTTTCGACCATTGAGAGATAGATACATTTTCGAGCATTGGCAGATATATTTTCGACCATTGACAGATACATTTTCGGCCATTGACAGATACATTTTCGACCATTGACTTATACATTTTCGACCATTGACAGATACAAGTTAGCGAAATTATGTATCAAAAAGCAAGTTGACCACTAAACTTTTTTGTCTGTTTATTATACTGAATATACAAAACAATACAATACCATGCATACATTTATATAGCTCTCTCACATGAAGACACATGTATCACAGCGCTTTACAAGAATAAAATGAAAAACAAAATACGAGTATCAATAATATATCAAATATGTCTTCAAAAGAGACTTGAAGGTTTTGGGTGCTAATCGTGCGTGGACTCACTTCGCGTGCAAGAGTGATGCCGAATAACACTGGTTAAGATATTCCAACTAAATGCCGTGATTAAGAATAAGATGCACGCCAAATTTCTTTTAGCATGACAGGTCGAACTGTCAATGCACTTTATTCACAACTCAGGATCCCCATCCGATCTCAAGTAGCTGGCCTGGAGGCAGGGGACAAACTTTAAGCAACATGAGCATTTCCTCTTCACGCAGACTCACATTTGAGGTCGAGGGAATAGGCTTGCGGTGTCGATTTCAGATAATCTTCAGCCCCAGTCTAGAGATCTGGCGCCCAAGTAGATTGAAGCAAATCAACTACGGGTACCTCCCAGTGGGAGCAGAGTATTGAAGTCCTAAATCCATTGGTAGATAAAATCGGTTGGTGGGGAAGGGGATCGTGGATTTAAATGAACCAGAAATCAAATAGATCATTACAATAGAACTAGGGGCTATTGTTTTAATGTAAGCATACACAACGACTGATATGCCTATAACAATAGAAGTTTGTTTTCAGGGGGGTGATGACAACACGCGAGGTGTGAGTCCTTTATCGCTTGTTGGTACAGCTTGACACACATCACGAAACGTACTACTAACATGACTAATAACGTACCAATAACGTACAAATCACATAATGTAAGGGCTCTGTCACACATCACGAAACGTACTAATAACGTACCAATAACGTACAAATCACATTGGAGAGGCTGCGAAAATAGCGTTAAGGTTAACGTTAACCTAAAACAGCTCAAAACCTATTGTTATTTATAGATATTCTTATGAATAACAATAGACTTTACGTTTGCGTGCACCTTAACGCTATTTTCGCAACCTCTCTAATGTAAGGCAATGAACGTCGGCATTTTTTTTCAAATCAAATCAAATCACTTTATTCACAATATCATACAAAAATATAGTATTAATAATAATAAAACATAAAGAGCATGACAATGATATTGTGGGAATGGTCAAAAGGCCAAAAAGGCCTGAAGGGACCATCCCCTGAAAACAAGGTTTCAAATACACAAAAACTAAATACAAAAAAGGATACAATACAAAAACCAAACAAAGCACATGAAGGTGAGGGGTGCACCAAAAATCGTAGCTGGCAATTAAGTCTGATTTATAAGTATTTCTAGAGTTTTTAACTGAACATGAAATATTATATGATAAAACATTCATTGAGTCAATTTGTTGCCTCGGCCTACTTTGTCAGGAAAGTATGCCAGAAAAACATTTTCCAAGTGTATTTAACTGGTGAAAATGCTATAATTGTTTGCCCATTATACTGCAGAAAAAAGTATATCAGTAAAAAATAACTTCACGATTGTCTGGATTTATTTAGGGCATGGCATAACATAGCATGCATCTGGTTTGTTTCAAACCACCTCTGATAGCTTTTCATAGCTTGAAATCTGGGCTAAAGGCATCACGAATTCAAGTTATCATTGATGAACTGAAATGTAGACTAAAAGGTTATATTTCGAGGATCAGCTTCAAATTTATCATTGATAAACTGAAATGTAGACTAAAAGGTGATATTTCGAGGATCAGCTTCAAATTGTACACAAGAAAACAAAAAAAAAATACAAACTCTTTTTCCAAATTTCGCAAAATTGTTTAAGAATTTTGAACACAAGAAAACATTAAAATACAAACTCTTTTACAAATTTCACCTAATAATACGTATTTTTGATTTTTTAAATATACGGAAAAAGTTATTATAGATTATAGCAGCATTTTTTTATTGAAAACATTAAGGTATGGAATTTGTTTTTTAAATAAATATGAGAGAAACTTAAGTCTTTGGGTAAGTAATGGGTATACCACGAAATATTGAAAATAATACTAATTTCAAATTTCGTGCATATTGATTAACTAATTTGCATATTTAATTAACGCAAATCACACAAACTTTGAAAAAATGTAACTCTGGAATGCAACATCAAAGGAAGTTGGTTGACAAGCTGCTGAAAAGATCTATCCATTGGTCTACTTTGGCAACCATCTAAGCTTTAGAGGGGATGTAGTGAACAAAAATGTAATAACAATGTAATTTGTGCCACCATTGATTTTAATAATTTTGCACGACGTCAAAAAATGGCTAACACTGTTTGGTAAAAACAATGTAAAACATAAGAAATTAAATAAGGGAAAGCGATTCATGGATAAAAAAATTGTCGTAATTAGCAAATGTTTGATAAGTCATAACTTTTGAATGGAATGTCGGATTTCAGTCAAACTACAGCTTGAAATCTTATTTCTTTATGACAGAAAAGAAGAAGAATGAACTTTTTACCACCCAATCCCTCCCCTGCTACCTGAATCATTGAATTGTAACCAATTTAGGGCATTTTTAGTTTAAAGAATTGAAAATATCCCAGAAGTATCCCAGCTCAGGACATTTGACTGTTGTTGGTTTTTTTGGGAAAACATTCTTTGTTACCAAAGATTCTGATTTAAGGGTATGAGTACTTAATCGAATACCTCAAAATTCTGAAAAAGCAAATAACCGTTACAACATAGCAAATGACATCCATGTGCTTCAAAACACAAAAATTAAAGAGCTTTATGCCTAAAATATTTGATTAATTTAAACAAATTCACATTTAGTTATCGCATTGTAACTTTCAGTATGTTTATGGTCTATGCTTTCAGTTACAAACCTGTTGCAAATGTTACAATGATACATATAGTTATTTTATGTGAAGATGATGGGAAAAATGACTCATGACTAAATGAATGAATGAGTGAATGAATGAATGAATGAATGAGTATTGAATTGTGCAAGTCGGGGAAATTGTCGTTCTTATCGAAATGATTTTAATGAGGTGTTTACCAGTTGATAAGCAACTTATATTATTAACACGATGGGCATCATTCATAAAATTCACCTTTAATAACAATTTTCATGTACGTATTGGCTTTGACACCCTTTTTAAGCGTCCCCTCCTTTCTATATACTTTAAATCATTAAGGTGTCGGCGAGACATTTAACACGCGCAGATAAATTACCCTGAACTATTCACATAGATTGCAGTCCTCTCCTTGTCCGTGTGTGGCCCACCGTATCATCTTATCCAGATAGCTGCAATTAGCTTGTGAACATGTCAAACGGAATACGCGATAAAATAGTGACAATAAAATTCACCACGACACTTTACTATTCCGATGGCTTCCAGTATCCATTTGCAAAAGGCATGAATACTTTCACTTGATCGTGGACATCATCATCTTATGCAGATGTCATCGATCGGATCCTTTGCCGTTACCCATTATCTATGTAAAGCGCAATACAAAATTCGCTGACTTTGAAGTCGTAGAGCAGAATATATTCCCGTGCGATGTTACAAACGTTACCGAACGTTACATGAACTTTATTCGGGATTTCAGCAACCAATTTAAGCAACCAATTTAATCTGTATACACATCCATGTCTTGACCCCACTGACCAGTGAGCACTATTATCAACAACAAATTTGTGGATTGAATGACTATGCTTACCCTGGAGAAAATCGAGTACAATTCTAGTGCAATATTGGAATGAGCACATTTGGAACATCATTCGAGTACACTTTAAGTACAATTCTAGTACAAAAAATGTTCCAAATGTGCACATTCTAATCTTGTACTAGAATTGTCCTCGATTTCTACCAGGGTAGGTTCTGAAACCAATTAAACGTGAAATTTTTCACTTTTCGGTCACAAACGTTACCCTGTAATCGCCCTAGAAACAAAATCGATGTAAAAAGTCTGCAAATCTTATACTTCCGTTGAAATAAAGTTTAAGTTTAAGGCATGTCTACACTCTTAGAAGGCCGGGATCAAATATACGAGTAGTTTTCCGGATCATTTTATTTTGATCCTTTAAGGACCACTTTTGATCCAACGTGGATCGTTTTGATCCTTTTTCGGATTATACAAATGGATCAAATTCACCAGGATCATTTTTGATCCGGTTTTAGGATCATTTTATTTTGATCCTTTTTGATTCCAATATCAAAGTTTTTATCCGTATTTCTGGATTACTTTGATACGGAAAGGATGAGCTCATATTTGATACCGCGTTTGGATCTAACGTGATCTTTTGTCTCATATTTGATTACACCCCATATCCACTACATAGCCGGGAATGTATACAATGGTATAAATACGATGATTTCACCACACTTGACAACTGCCTGTCCTGTGGCCGAGTGGTTAGAGCGATGGTCTCGTAATTACATGGTGTACGTGCGGCGTGGCAGCTGACGTGGGTTCAAACCCTGCTAGGGTCACTTCAGTGAGATATTTTTAGGCAGATCTTTTTTATAAGAAATATTTGATCCTTTTTTCGGATCAAGAATTGTGATCCTTATTTTTGGATCACTTTGATCCTTAAAAGGTAAGCTCATATTTGATACCTAAAAAGGATAAAAATTGATCCTTTTTGTCTCATATTTGATCCTGGCTTTCTAAGAGTGTAGTATTGATCTAAGCACATCCCCTCAAAAATGAAATCTTATCATCCAAATTGACAATATACGTTTACTAACATCAGTAATAATAGCCCATAATAATGTACCTTTAAGTTTTAAACAACAATTATTTGAAAGAAAGTAGAATCAGCAATTTCGTCAAATATGGCAGATAACAGGGAGCAATAATTTCACAAGGCGAGAACAGAATGAGATCACGGTAATGAACCGTACCAGAAACAGTGTCAAATGCATCACGTCTATCAAATGAGACCCGGAGGTTGTGGTGACTAGAAATCAAGTAGGTGTCGCTTCAGCAAGATAACGCTCTGATGCCATTACACATCAACACGCCTTGAAGACAATTTAACAAAAGATACATTTAAGATGTTATAACATTTAACACTATGTGTTTTTACACATTTTGTAGGATATTTATACTATCCAATATCAAGTAGTTTGGGTGTGTTTTTTGTCCACATGGTGGGTGTCATGCGAAATAAAATATTTTTAACAGTCATTTGTTTTTAAATCAAAAAAGCCATTCTATCAGAGCTGATGACATCATCATCGTCAACGAGAGTTATCAGTCTTCATTATTTTTGTAGTCATTTTCATTCAGATCACACTCATGCATGGTGTTAAATTTTCTCCACAATAAATTTTCATTCTGAATGAACATATTTATTTGAACTTTTTTCTCATGGTGGAAAATTTTCCATGTTGTAAAATGTTTAACATTTACCAAAATGTTCATAATGGTGAAATATTTTTCGCATCAGGGCACATTTTGCAATGATTACTCATCTGCAGTCTTTTAATAATTCATAGTACATACATACATACATATAATACTTATAATGCGCCTTATCAAAAATATTCAAAGCGCATGAAAATTTATCTTACAACTACAAACTAAAAACAATTACAATCAAAACTGCAGATAATAACAAAAAGCATCAACAAAACCATAATGTCAATCATGAGGAAACAAATGAGATTTAAGAAAAGACTTGAGAGCAGTGAGCGTGGATGCCTCCCGAATATGCTGGGGGAGATTGTTCCATAAACGGGGACCGGCAACTGAAAATGACTGGTCCCCAAAGCTGCGTTTTCATTGGTAATGGTAGATCTTGCCCAGATCCCTCTCAATAAAATCTAGAGATCTACCCAGTTAGTGACTAAGCATCGAGGGATCTTGATAACTCATTGTAACATTTTATATCTAGACTACCGTTGCTCTGGACTGAATTTGTATGCTTTGGGTATGTCTTTAACAAGTCGACGCTCTGGTCAAGAGCTATGGTAATGGTTGTTTACAAACAATACCATAATTATCTTGGTCTTTTCATTATAATCTGTAATCTGTCCTTGACTGGTACTGTGGATTTTATTTTGAAGAAAAGATTTACTTATCACTTCATTTCTGTAATGATAAAAACTTTCATTTGGAATGTTTGCTACTGTGTGAATTTTTATTATTTTATTTGGAGTTTTAGCGGATCATTCCGATCGATAATGTTGTTTAGAAACTCGAGGTCAATATGCAATCAGTTGTCTGGATTTTACAAATGGTGACAGTAAGAACTGAGTAACATGAATGCCAAGTAATAAGTATCTCTTAGTACTGGTATGATAGGTCGAACTGCCAGTGTACTTTATTCGCAACTCTGTATCCCCATCCAATCTCAAGGAGCTGGCCTGGAGGCAGGGGACAAACTTTAAAGCATCCATCATTTCCCCTTCACGCAAACTCCCATTTGAGGTCGGGTGAATAGGCTTGCGGTGTCGATTTCAGATAGGCTAATCTTCAGACCAGTCCAGAGCTCTGGCGCCTATATAGATCGAAGCAAATCAACTATGGGAACCTCCCAGTGGGAGCAGAGTATTGAAGCCCTAAATCCATTGATAGATATGGGGAAGGGGATCATGGATTTAAATGAACCAGAAATCAAATAGATCATTACAATAGAACTAGGGGCTATTGTTTTAATGTAAGCATACACAACGACTGATATGCGTATAACAATAGAAGTTTGTTTTCAGGGAGGTGACGACAACACGCGTGGTGTGAGTCCTTTATCGCTTGTTGGTACACTTGAACCACATCGACATTTTGCCACTTTGTTTACACGCGTTTGGAAGTTTCGTGATTGTTTTTTCAAGCAATAAGTACAAAATAATGACGTTGGCATTGACATTTTTGTTATCACTTACTGTTGACAAACTTATGTAAGGACCTCCGAAATAACGCTTGAGCTTCTTATCGAATATTAAAAGACATTAAGAGAGAACAAAAGGAGTCAATTTTTAATTATACGTGTTTTGTCTTATTTATTTTGAAGTTATAGAAGTCAATGGCAAAAAGTGGTAAAACATAGTGTTTTAAAATGGATTTTTCTCAACAAATAAGTCAGTGACCTGTTTCTGCAAATAAATAATTGGATTCTTAAGATTTAATCTTCTTCGCATCTATACCGTATACAAAAATAATGAAATAGAGAAAGTGTTAAATATTATACTATGTTTTAAATGGCATGTTCATGGTCCTAAAGAATAACAATTCATGCTTAAATCGTAGAGCGCACATCTATGATCAAAACATTTAGGACAAGAAAAACAATACTTCATTTGCAGGCAGACAGAAATTCAGTTAATAATCGTCTATTTGACATGTTTTAGAACTAATGAGTTTTTTTCTGTCTATTTTTGATTTTAAAAAGTTTTTATAACCGTTATCCATGTTATCGATTTTATCGATGAATTTATCCGGGAATTTACACCCTTTACATCATTTCTGATTAAAGATTTTACTCTACAGGGTGTCCCAGAAATAAAACCTTACAATCTTTGCGTGTAATTTTCTTGGGTTTAACGGACAGTCAGAAAGTATGTAAAATTGCATTATATAGCTTATGAATTGAAGTTTCAAATACCGTTTGTTTCATTTCAATCAGTAGTGTACAACAAAAGTTGTGTTTTATCAAATACTGGTAGTATTCATGGTATTTGGGAAAATGTTTGTCTGGTCCAGTTTCATGATTATTGGCCATAAATTAGGGGTGTTTCTGAATGGAATAGAATTGGGTCACCTTGGAAAATTTATCATATCTGTCTTATTTTTGCATCAAATGTGTTCATTTTTTCAGAACAGATAAATGAAAGTATGCACATAAAAAGTAGTCAACATTATTATGGTTGAATGAGCAGTTCAATGAAAAAACTCAGTAGAACTTCATTCAAGTGTCACTTACAAAATCGTGAAATTGGACCACAAAATTTTACATCCAAATATTTGAAAAGCATAACTTTTGTTGTACACTACCGATTGAAATGAAACAAACGATATCTAGAAGTTCAATTCATGGGCTACAAAATGTATTCTTCGCATACTTTCTAAGTATCCGTTAAACTCAAGAAAAGTACTCGCAAAGATTGTAAGGTTTTTTTTTCTGGGACAACCTGTATAAGGGGGGAGATAGGGTAATGAACATCAACATGAAATAATAATAAAACATTCATTGAGTCAATTTGTTGCCTCGGCCTACTTTGCTAGGAAAGTGTGCCAGAAAAACACTTTCCAAGTTTATTTGACTAGTGAAAATGTTATAAAGAGTGTTTGTCCATTATACTACAAAAAACAATATATCAGTAAAATAATTTCACGATTGTCTGGATTTATTTAGGACATGGCATAACATGATGTCAGCTAAACATGTATCTGGTTTGTTTCAAACTACCTCTGTTAGCTTTTCATAGTTTGAAATCTGGGCTAAAGGCTCCATGAATTCAATTTACATGTACGAGTGATTTAGAATGAAGAACCGCGAACTCCTGAAACTAATAATACTATTTTTTTCAATTACTTTTCATAGGCAATTTAAGAGCTTGTTTAAGTCGGAATTTCAGGCCCATTAATAATATACAAGAATCTTTTGTTGATAAGCAGATTATAACAGCATTTACTTTGATTTTCAAATTTTAAGTATATGCACTTCTTGTTTTGAATAACTCAAAAACGGTTGTTTGGGGATCAGCTACTCTC
>JXSR01S016257.1:13539-29292 GCA_000969725.1 Ophiothrix spiculata | reverse complement strand
CCAGTCTGCAGGCCAGTCTGCCCAGTCTGCAGGCCAGTCTGCTCAGTCTGCCCAGTCTGCAGGCCAGTCTGCTCAGTCTGCCCAGTCTGCTCAGTCTGCCCAGTCTGCCCCAGTCTGCCTAATAGACGAACCGGACACTTTACTATTCTGATGGCTTCCAGTATCCATTTGCAAAGGGCATGAATACTTTCACTTTACCCTCTTATGCAGATGTCGTCAGCTTCTTTGCCTTTTGCAGTTCGCTCCAGTAGCAGACTACTAAGTTTCCGGACTACTTTTATCATTAGAACTTCTTCATTGCCGTTTTGTTCACGAAGAAACCTAAAGCCACTTTAAGAAGTCCGGGATTATCAACATAAGAGCGAAAACACCCGTAATTTGTCTCCGTTTTAAATACTATGATGATGGATGATACCTGAGGAATAGCTACTATGGCATATGTGCTCATAGTATTTGTTTCCTATTTCCTTAATGGCTGATTACGATACTGTGAGTGTGGTGACAAGCACCAGTTGATGTCACATAATATTTCTTATAAAAAATTCTTGAAAACTAAGTTCCTTATTTTACCCTGACATAAAACTAAATATTGCTAAAGCTGAAAAAAGATATAGGAAATTACCAGAGGAAATTATTTTCCTCAAGTTATATAGGTAGATGTTTATTGCAAAGTTATACCTCACAGAGTTTGAGTGTTAACTTTCACGTTTTTTAATTAAGAGCGCAATATCTATTTCTTGAACCTTTCTCAATCTTCAAACATCAACGATTCGTCGACAGTTTTAATGTAAGGTCATTACCATTACTAAACTTGGGTCCTATAAAATGATTTGTGGGTTGTTTATCTAAGCAAAACAGAAAGTGAAGTATCCTGCACTTTGGGGAGGTTGAACTACAATTTTACAAACCAATTAGTGAAGGAGGTGGTGTCAGAAGGTGTAAATTGCTATTGCCATTGTCTGTGTACAACTACACTGCTCCAAGTTGGCATTAGAAAATACTTTATTTGTTTCAGTTGTTGGCGCAGTCCAGATCCTGTTTTTTACATTCAAAGATTATTTGAGACAAGTGATGGTTCAGACATTTTTATTTGTCCATTGATGCATCTGTAAACAATACGCGACAAAATTTAATGGTGGTCAGTTTTAAGTTATCATAAATGCTGTATATCGAGGGATTATTTTGCATTTTGTAAAGACGACAGCTTTGTATTTTCTAACACCAAATGAAGGGGGGAAAACCAAACCATCACGGATAACTTACTGATATGATACATGACTGTATATACACCACGTACACGGAATATCGTAGTATTTTATACCAAGATTCTGTTTCCTTTCAGAGTTTGTATTTTCATCCAATAAGATCATGCGGTTGCCCTCCTCTAAAGCAGAGAAGAGAGTCAACCAACAAACTTTTTATAACTTACCGCCATCCGGGACCGCCATTCGATTAAATGCAAGGGGTACTTTAGCAGACGTCAAAGGGAATGTGCTAACAGGAATATTCACATTCCATACCTACGATAATTTATGATCGGTTTTACTACTGTTTATATTTCATCAATTTTCCAAGAAACTTTGGAATTTTTACATAGAACAGTTATTAGTCTATTTTTAAAAGATTTGACTCTTTTTGTGAAGCTCCGTCACCAAAAACAGACCAAAATACAGCAGATTACACCTGTATCTAAGTAGGTATCAAGTTCCGTGTGAGCATAGTGTTTTGAACACATGTGTTCAAAAAATCGACGATGTGAGAGATCCCTATCCCCCGGTTCAAAGTTGTCAAGCCTGTCAACACGGAGGCTTTGCTTTCAACGCGTCCGTTTTCTTGTCTTGTTGATGATCCTTGGCTTGACACTTCGTCATGTATAGCTATACCTACATCATCTATTGGTAGTCTGATCGTCTCTGATTGGTGGAATCAGATGATAGTTAATGGTATATGGTACTCGCAATGGAGGAAAGTTTGGTAGAACAGTACTTCAGTATTGAACCGCTCGTTCTATGATTAAAAGTATTCTCATTTAGACAAATCTACTGGTAGACTACAGTAAATTTAGAAATGTTGATGTGTGACATGTATGATATTTAGACTCTTTTTAAAACATCTTGTTGGAGTTTTCATTTATAAAAGCAACATTAGATGCTTTCTGAACTGTCATTTCAAACTCTTTAATTTGAATGAATATGAAGTAAAAAAGGACATTTCAACTACTTTGATCTAATCAAACATGCTAATATTGTTAAGCTCATGACACGACATCGTTAGTTTGCAAGACAACTTCAATCTTCAATTAATGGTAGGATAAAACCATTATAACACGATGCAGGAATCTGTTGGTTTATCAACAGACGACCATACTTCAGAAATTGCTTACTTAGGACACACCGACATGGACGGTTCGCATTGCCTTCAAACATCGCCTCCACCATCAAAGAGACATTCGGCTGATGAAAAAGACATGTGTGATAAAAGTGTCGTCAAGACGTCAGTGATGTCATCCCGAGCAAACGCCTTCTCTATTGAAGCCCTAATAGCACCGGACAATAAGACTTCTTCATCTAAAACAAATCCATTGGTGGAATCTACTGGAGAACGCATCAGTGAAGCGAGACATGCGGTGTGTTGTGGTAAGTATGCAATGCAATCGGATTTTTGTTTGTTTGTGGTTTTGTTTTGTTTTTTACCGGAGTATTTTTGACCTCTGGTTTAACGTCTGCGCCACATCTGATCTCAGCATAATATCAACTTATAGATGTAGCACATCATAAAGAGCTCATGAGACATGAGACAGTTTCGTTTTGTGGAGAAAATGGAAGATTGTATTCATCACATAGTAATACCACTATCTTTCTTGTATTAAATCAACTTGTATATATTGTAAGAGTGTTACTTCTAACAGAATCAATCTGCCGAAAATCAAATTTTTAATACCAACGTTATAAATTTCAGTTTAAAAAAGAATTGTTTTAAATAAGAAGTTATATTTTCCATATTAAGCGTATTTACTACAGAAGCCATGCGGCTCCACTTTTTGCAAAAAAAAATATTTTAACCGTAACAGCTTGGGGTATTCATATTAATTCCGTATTTGTGAGTTACCTTTAGTTTTCAATGGATATTTCAATAGGCGTTCTGATGTACATAATTATCAAACAAGACATGCTAATGATCTTAATATCGCCTTCAGGCTCATTCTCCGATAAACCGTGCAACTTTGGTTAGAGAAATGTTGAAATTTCGACTACTAACAACTCATGAAAAACATACAAAATCATAAACTCTTATGGCTTCTGAAGAAGAAAAAGTGCATGGGAGATGTTTTAAAAATACTTGATTTTTAACCATTGTATTCCCTATACCTAATGTTCGTATCTGTTGGTTCGTATCTGTTGGAATCTTTTTTTAAATATTCATTATTGAGAAAATTAGTTTTCTAACAAACTTGATCTTTACACTAAATTAGAAGATCTACACATACTACACTGTGGTGTAGTATTTCGCTCATAGTGTACCGCGTTTTGCGAAAAGGCGACAAAATGTGTGGTTCGTATCTGTTGCGACGTGACAGTCACATAGGGGTTTTTTGATATTAATATCCTTGTAAATCATTACTGTAAACATATAATTCTATATAACATACATGCTATTCAAGACTGAAGTTTACTTGATAAATCTAATGCGGAATCATCCATCAACATATTGATTTTCATACTTTGTTATCGATTTTAGAATTTGGTTCGTATCTGTTTGCAATATTGGCGACATGATTTAAAAAGCTATTATGTCATATTAAATACTTAATATATTTAAACTTTATATGTCATTACTAATACCTATTACGGGCTATTAAAAAATATGCATTGCGTTTGAAATGCCCGAATATTTTAGGAACAGGGCCACATAAAACGTAAAAAGTATGGCTGGCGACATGGGGAAAAGTAACGATTTTGCATTTTCAGATTAATCGTTATCTACTTTCCTGGCATGCTAAAATCTTTAACTTCACACATGTTACTGATGTGACTTTAATGTATCAGCTATATCACTCAAATTATTTGTAATAGGCTTAACAACGCTAAACTAGTAACACGAACATGAGCGACACCAAAACGGCAAAGTTGCACGCTTTATCCGAGAATGAGCCTTCAATAAAAAATCATGTACTGATAAAGCTATTCGTACAAGTGGTCCTCTCCTTTGTAATTCATTATCATGTGAAACAAAGATATGCAATAATGAGAAACAGTTTCGAAATCAACTTAAGCAAAATATTATTCTTAATTATAAGTAAGTTTTTGAGCATATCCCTGTTTGGTAATTGTGCTGTTGGGTTTTATCTTAAACCAATGATTGTAACTTTTTGTTGTATTCTATATAGGGATGGACATTCAACAGGCCTCTTTGGCCTTCTGGTCTTTTCCTCCATAAGTTTTTTTTGTTTTTTTTTGATGTTATTTTGATGCTGTTCTTATGTATGTTTATTTCATGGAAATAGAGAATCTGAATCTGAATCTGAATATTGTTGGTATCGAAAAAGGGAAACAACACCAGAAATCTTGCAAAATTAATTAAAAACATTAGTTTTCCACTTTTTTAAGCAACCCAACTGGCATCTCTGTTCTCCATTTTGGTCTCTGTCTACAGATATTCATGTTATCGTCCAACAACAGCGCAAGATGCAATTCTCAGATACCAGAGGTCAAATACAGGGTGTGCCAATAAAAACGCAAGATTAGAAAACAAAAATTTAAAAATATAAGCAGGCTCCTTTTTTCATCAAATCATCATTGATATTAAAATAGAGCTTTTCCCCTTCATTTATATGCTCTTTGTTTCATCCGATTCGGATATTCCTGTCCCTACAGCATTTTAGAAATTAAGCACAAATTTCAATCTGGTCCGATTTGTGATCATCGGATGAGTTATAGTATGTTAACCCAGGATGATGTGCATCCCAGACATTAGCTCCTTAAAACTGATTTTAACCCATTAAACTAATTTTAGAATTATTTGTGACTCAAAGATATTATTGGTCAATTATTTTCATTGAAAACAAAACAGGTGATCGATTTGAAGAAATAATTATGAACAATTATTAAGCAATTATGAAATTTAGATTTAGCAGTCTTAACTTTCCTGGTTTTAGTTGAGGTACTTTAGTCAGTGTCAGCTCTATAATAAAACACACACACAAAAGAAAGCGCTTTCGTATTATCCTCTTATTATAAAAATGAGTAGATAAAATGCGAGACTCGGAGACAGAAGCTGCAAATCCCCTGCAATTGTAACTTTGAGGGAAAATGATATTGCGTGTCATGATAAATTTAAAATCAAGGTCCACATCATGTCAGACATTCAGAAACGGACTTAAACATTCAGGTTTGGGGAACTTTGAACATGACATTTTGGAGAGAAAACAAATGAAATTATTATTTCCTACATTTGTAAAAGTTATTCTGACATCCTTTTGGGCTAGATTGGATATTTTAAAAGAACACATCTTCATATGGTGAGATCGTGGAAAGAAATGAAAAACACAAAATTTACTAAAATGAAGGTAAGTTGAGATTGGTCAATTTTTAATATTCAAAAATCAAAAAGAAAGTGTGTAAATTAACCAGTATGGTTTCAAAATATCGTGGAAAGAAGTGAAAAACACAAAATATATTAAAATGAAGAGATTCCAGAACAGATTGTAAAAGCACATCTCAAAGATTTGTATAAAACGAACAGTGCATTAAAAGTAAATCTTTTTTTCTGGCACACGCTGTAAGGCCCAAAAAAAGTTGTTTGGTTGTCCTCCACCGCCCGCCCCAAATTTTCGAAACTGGAAAAAGGTTTTTACAGTACAAAAGTATTCCGCGCTTAATTTTCAAATTTCCAAAAAAAAAAATCATTTTCTTTGAGAATTTTGATCTTTTGAAAATATTTTGTTGTTAAAAAGTTGTTGTTTTCATTTTGTTTACATTTTAATAATGTTTTTAAACTTATATAAAGATATTTTTCTTTACACTAGGCTTATTTGCATCTTTATAGAGGCCATAATTTGGTGTAGTTTTGAAAAAAAAATCTAAAAAAAAAAACCCTTAAAACTTATAATCTCATACAACTGTTTTTATTTTCCATAAACATCATTCAACTATTAGAGATTGGTTTATACACTATTTTGTTCGTTTAATAATTTGATTATCATTCCAAATATCAAGTATTTTCTTTTGGGTGATCAAGATCTTCGTTTTAAAGTACTTCAATGATAGAATTGACTTGACTTATAATGCACCAGATTTGTTTGTTAAGTGTCATACCCCTTTTCTTTTTTGCCAGGGATTTAAAAAGGGAAAAACCGAGTGTCCCCGTTTAGGAATATCGTGAAATGTTTCATAATATTCATGCTCCAAGAAAATGGACTTTAAAAAAGGAAAATTCGGTCTTTTAAACGCTTCAGAGATTTCCATTCAAAGCAACAGAATGTTTTTACTCGAATGTCTCTAGTTGAATATCTAAAGGCGCTAAATTGTTGGCAGTAGTTAAGTATCTACACTGCTAACGTGGAGTCTCACCAACTCTTTATCAAATCGTTAAGCATCATTAAACACTTGCAAGTAATTACTTTTGGTAAAAAAACTGATCTCATTTGTATCTCACCAGTTTATGGTAAAATGCGTATTTAATGGAATAAATATGATAATTCGGACGTAAATGTTAGCAGCTGCATTTTTTTGTCAGTGAAATGAGGTTAAATTTAAATGGAGATAGTTTGCTGTAAATAATACAGGGTTGTAATGGAATCATGACCACGTCTTAAATTATCTAGACAGTTCAACATGAAATTAATAAACATTTATTAATCGTCAGATAATTTTCGTTGAAATTGTCACGATTGGTCTGGAGATATTGAAGATTTTGATAGGAAAAAAGTAGCATAAAACTTACACGTACCTCCAAGTCAATAAGTCACTCCAGTTTTATGCATTCTTCGTATGGTGTCAGGGAGAATTAGAATAACTTTCTTTGTTAAGTTTGTGGGTGCTCACAATTGAATACGCCAGTGTAAGAAAACCCCAACTCCAATAGCTCCCTTCTGTTAATTATACTTATAAAACATTTTTTTTTCTGAGAGAAATACACAAGGGAAGAAATACCGGTGCCTTGTTAATAGTTGGAGGAAAACAATGTCAATCTGGGGATGATACACGTAGTAGCTTGCCGGAAAATAAAAGATTACAAACCTGATTAGTTTATTTAATGAAAGGACACAAAAGTAGATTTCATACCAAGAAATCTTGAAAATTCTTAATTGCATGTCTTGAAGAAAATGCAGTTCTGATCAAAGCCACGTACAGACTGTTCTTATATTCCCGGTTTAGACCAGTTTGCCGGATTTGGTTGGTTGCACACCGGTAAAGATTTTGCTCATAGTTAAATGTGCTGAGGGAAATTTTAAAAAAATCATTGGTAATATTAATGTTCCGTATTTTGCAAGGTGTGACAATATACAACTGCAGAAAGTGTTGTAGCCAACAAATCCGGTTATATTGCAAAGGTGACTGTTCAGATTGTATAAGACAAGTGTTTTTCTCGTTTTGATCATGTGGCTTTATTATAATTTAGCCAAAAACTGAAGAGTATTAATGTACAAAACCCAGTATTTATTTCTATTCCATAGGTAAATAGAACAACAAGAAACAAAAAGTACATATACCTAAATCAAGCCAAGACAATATGCTTGGGGGCTTGGGGACAGTATCCCCCTGCTTTACCCCGGCACCATGACTGGGGATCTGTTGGCTGCATGATGACAGGCTACGTCGATCGGGCAAAGTACTTTTGTAACTCTATTTGACCAAAGATGAAGAGCGAACATCTTTAAAATATCTTTTAAACACTTATAGAATGAACTGGGAACTAACTCAATACTTAAAAGAAGACGTACTTTATTTTGATAGCCAGCGGATAAATTGTGGGGAATCGCTTTTGATTGTCTTTAAAGTGCTGACATGTTGCGGTTGTTGGATGCAATATTAACATGATTAAAAGTAGTCAATGGGTCATAATAGGGGTGTATGGGCCACTGTTGTTTGTTAGCCCTCGCTATTTGGGTGACTTTTGGGTGTAATGTTTTTACAACATGACATTTCGGGCAATTGTACTATTGACAAATGGATTTGTCAATATATAGTTTCAAAATGTTATAAACCATTTTAACAAAGCATTTAAAAGAGGACGATGACAATTCTAAAGGTCTGGTATCATATGGTTTATGATAGTTGTCAATGAAATTCCAAGTTCGAGTGATAATTAAAAAACAATGAAAAATAACAATTCCTAAATAGAGTAAATAGGGAAACGAATAACGTGAACAATGGTGAAAGGATGATAAGTAATTAATTCCAAGTTTACGGACACATTTCAGTTTAGAATTACAAAACAATCTTGGGACAATAACATCTTCTTGTTAAGGCTTTCGCCAGGGAAACCCAACTAGTACTTGGTACCCGAAACTAAAGGATGCTTAAAACCAAAGATCTTCAACACCAAGATCTTTGTATAAACAGAGAAGCCATGCTAGTATGATATTATGAAACTATATACTCTCTAAAATGGAAAGACTTACTTTTAAGTCTTATAGACTGTTATTAGTGATCAGACTTTTCAGAGATTTAACATTTCAAGTCTCAAAGTTTGTTATATTAAAATTGTGTTTTCGACGTAGAATCAAACATTATAATTATTAAAAAAGTGAGCTTTTTGATTCAAAAGGAACTTTAAATAAATACGCCAAAACCATTATTCCACTCTCTAAATTTTAGTGACAAAACTTTGAAAAGACTATTGCTGACTTTTTGGATTAAACATAAAACCTTTTGGTTTTAAAACACATTGTGAATCATTATTAGGTTTATTTCTAAGTCGAAAAGACTAATTTAAGATAAATCTTATTTTCAAGACTTAACAATTTAAGTCTCTAAAAAGGTTCATCACAAATAACAATCTATGAGACTTAAAAGTAAGTCTTTCAATAAGTGAGGACCCTAGAACCAGACTGAGGGGGTTAAGTCACTTTGAGTACAAAATGAGAAAATGGCACAAACATCATATCATTTGTGTTGTCTTGAATGGTATTGCTGTATCTCGCAGTGACTCTTACACATGATCTGATCATCAAATTACTACAAAACTTGTACAGAATGTAGAAATGAGAATTCTGTAGCAGGAAATTGACACAACTCAATTTTCAAGATTTTGTGACTTAACCCAGGCTTTTAGTTCTAGGGTCCTCAATTATTTTAGAGAGTACCTATGCTTAAATTTCTCAATTATTCCCCCCGTTTCCCCCGTCTGCCTTTTGCCCAAGACCTGGGGTAACTGTCATTTCCCTTTCTACATCATCACCTCTGTGCCTTGGGATGTTCACACGGTTTGTAGTGATTTCAAATAATTAGTGATGATAATCTCGATGTAGGCAATTTGCTCTTGGTGTTGATAATGCATGATTAAAAAGCTCATGAGAGGTAATAATTGCTTGATTGGTCATTTTAAGTGAACTATTTTGTTAAGTATCAGAATTTGGATAAAATAAAGGTCAGTCTCGGGTTAGCCACTTTAGCTTAATATTTATTTGCACAAATAAGTTTTGAATAGAAAACGGAGTATAGTGTGTGTTGATTCTTAGTATACTATCTGCTTCGTATCTTCTTTCCTCGACCTAATTAGCTGTGCGCATGATGTTTGATCATTTGCAAATGGTAGATATTGTTGTTTTAACTACTTGTTACTGGATCAAAAGTATAACATTATTTCTTTTTTATCGACTTTGGTATCTACTCAGTGGCGTGCCCAGGAATTTTCGAGTGGTGGAGCACAACCATCAGTTTCTCCTGATACGACTAAAAAAGAAAAAAGAAAAACGTACACCCAAAAATTTTTGGCGTAGCTTTTGAAAAGTGACAAGGACAAGCAAAAACGCATGGCAGGTTTTTCAACGATTTTAAAACATTACTATTTTTCTTCTCTCTTTTTTAGATTTTTTCTCTCCTCCCCTTTTTTTTCTATCTTTTTATTGTCAAGACCCCCGCATGGGCGTTTTCCCCGACTCAACAAACTGGGGGGGGGGGGGCACCTTTTTTGGGCACGCCACTGTATCTACTAATCTACTGTATCTAAATAGTATATGCTATTGGTAGAATTTAACATTTTGTGTCAATACATTCATTTGAATGGTATGTTGTTGACGCAATTTCTTTTTTACTTCTAAATTTCAAATCAGTGTTGCTGTCGCAATGAATGCGTTTAACACATACATTAATATGCCTTTGTTCATAACAACCATTTCGTGCGTGTAAATGTTGCAACCATTTAATCTGTATAAACTGCTTACAAATGATAATTCTATCTTTAAGTTATTTTTGCAATTATTTCTTTCGAATATTATAAAACTACTCCTTGGCCATTTATGCAATCACTTCGCTTTATACATAATTTGGTGTCCTCATACCATGCTAAAGTGGTATATTATTGGTGCAGTTATTTTCCTCCAAAATAATTACCACCACTGCTGCCTCAGTTTGTTTCTAAAGTTAATAGTAATACCTCTCATTTGACAATTAATTTAAAGGTACTTTTTTCGGTAATCTTGTCGCAGCAGCCATGATTATTTTCTCGGTTGTCTTAAAGGCACTGGCCTAGATCATGTCCGCTGATTTTCTGATTATATATATTTTTTTCACATGTATCGATAGAACATGATTATACTAATATATCCTACCAGTAGTTTCCAGTGAATTTGTGTAACAGAGAGGAAAAAATGAAATGATTTACCAGCAGTATTTTTTTCGCCGGCGGGAAAAAAATGTTGAAAAAGTGTTTCTAATTTCAAATCTTAAAAAGATCTTGTTTCTACACCCATGACACCTGTGATGGGTAAACAACATTATTTTTGATGAAATTGTTTCTCTTTTGATATGTATTAAATTATCTCCAAAAGCTTCATTTGCTCTTTTATCTGGTAAACACATCTGGAGAGTCACACCACCATCACATATAGATATATTGCAAATCAATTCGCTGTCAATTTGAGCCATTTCTGTGTAAACTTTTGTACTTTTTTTGATTTTACTACACTTTTAAGCTTTATTTAGAGCATTTCCATAAGTTTTTAATTCTAAATGGAATCCAGGCTAGCCCCTTTAATTATATGCATTTTGTCTTCTTCATTGTATTCTAGATGCACCCACAGATTCGAATAATGAAATCGAAGATAAATCCTCATCAAATGTTTCTAATGGAATTCTTCAAATTTGTAAGCAAAGACAGAAAGCAACATCCAACAAATTACCGTTGCAGGAATCATCTTGCAAGTCAGTCACTCCATCACAAGTTTCGTCTTCAGCGGATCCCACGACACAGGATAAAGGGAAAGAAAATCCAAGTAGCGAGGATCATGACAAAGATGAGAGCGAGGTTATGGACATAGTTCAAGGGTCAAAATCAAATGAAGAGATGGCCGGCGTGGTGTGTAATCTGGAGACTAAAGATTTATGGGATAAATTTCATGATCTTGGAACGGAGATGATTATAACTAAATCAGGCAGGTACGTGCAAAACATATATGTTGCATTTGGCATGGTAATGTTTCGATCTTTTGCGTAGATTTGAATTATTACGAAAGATTCTCGAAAAAACACTTATGCTGCTTTTCAAAAAGTCATCTACGAAATGGACTTTTACTAAAGGATCATATAAAATTTAAAAAACTTATTTTCAAATTGGTTATAAAAGAAATTAAGAACAATAGTGTTCAGAAAATACGCAAAAACTATTCGTTACAAATGTCTTTCACATGACGAGGAGCTACGAGGGTAAGAAGAAGTTTATAATTTTAGCAAAAATCCATGAACTTTTATTTTAAACTCTCGCGTCATTACCTTTCAGACAATGTATATATAATACAATTTAAACAATTATAGAGAAAACTGGAGACAAGTTGCCAATATTTCAGTTAGCTGCCTCGCAGATACATTTTAGACCTACTGTGCACGAGCCGAGGACAAAACCGAGTAGTATCTGAATGCCCCAAAGAACTTCACGATCACATATCCCTCGTGATCTCCGTTTATTCATACCAGGTTTACTCTTAAGTCAATCTTAAAATTGTACTTTTTCTCAAGAACTACGGTTCAAAGGATTTTAAGGAAAATATTTAGAATGTAAACAATGACTGTCGATAGCCGTGCTTCTGCTTGCTTCTTATATACCTGTCGCGGATAACAAGCCAGGAGTCTCGTGACGTTTTGCAACATTTGTACTGCAAGCATGAAAACTCCTCCCCTGCTTCAATTAATTCAGAACCTTTTGAGTTATACTGGCTGGCCAGTTGTTACTTTGGAGCTGAGAGTTGCTATACCCAGCTTTACTGAGGCAGCTGATGCTCTTATTCCATTTCGTAACCAGGCAAGTCAGTTTTCCAATTTGGCATCACTTATACGACTTGTTGGCAAGACATTTTGTTCCATTCTGCTTTCCATACTCGTGGTGAAGTGGGTGGATTAACATCTGACTTGTTCTGCACTTTATTTGTCGTTTTCTTTTTCTCGTGTATGCGTCTTTTTTAAGTGTGTTAATTGTCGCACTTGCGTTTTTGAAACCCCATATGCGCACTTAATCACTGGTTTGTTTTGAGAAGTGAAACGTACAAAATACTGTTTGTTTATAAGAGAAAGTGAAAAGTACAGGGAAGACACAGGTTTTGTAGCTGGGCGATAAGTGTGGATTACGGGGAGATACGTGGGGCTCAAGGCGGCGCCGTCTGGCCCTGCTGGCTATGAAACTTGCTAGAGAACTCCCGGAAAGATTTTTTCCTGGCATATATCGGAGGTGGTAATGCAAAATACAGAGTCTTCTTTTGCTTTGTGCAATCAAGTGATAGCATACATGATCAGAACACAAGGTGAATTTTAAAACGTCTTATGTTTAAAATTCACCTTTGTAATCAAAATTATAATTTTCATGATTTGATATAAATAAAATTTCATTCCTTTTGATGTAAATAAAATTCTATTCCTTTGAAAAAAAATGAATATTTTGTTATTCTAAATTTCGACATCTATTCAACCTCTCTCAGAATTTCACGAATGTTTGGACATATATATTATGGTCATTGCTCGGGTATATTGAGAAAGTTTTTGGATTGCCAAACTTCAAACTCTTTGACCAAATGGTATAAATGCTCATAAATAGGACCTATTTATGAGCAGTTATACCATTTGGTGCCCTCTTGCGTCCTTGTCTTTCATCTTTCACATTGTTCATGTTCCCGATCATATGTTCCCATTAATCTTTACACTACCCTAGTTACACTTGTACTTTTTATGTGATCAATGATCTATTTTGCTGTATGGTTTTGTTCCATAACAGTAGCGCCATTGTTGGCCGGAAAAGTTTTTATTATATAAATAAAAATAGCTATATTTGTGTGTTTTGTTCATTATTTTCTATCAGACGTATGTTTCCAACGTTACGGGTGTCATTCTCAGGACTCCAGTCCGATTCCCGATATATCGTCATGATGGACATCGTGCCAAAAGATAACAAGCGTTACCGATACGCCTACCATCGGTCCTCGTGGCTTGTTGCTGGGAAAGCGGATCCACCTCTACCAGCAAGACTTTATGTCCACCCTGACTCACCATTCACGGGAGAGCAACTGCTGAAGCAAATGGTGTCTTTTGAGAAAGTTAAATTAACTAATAATGAGCTAGATCAACAAGGACATGTAAGTAGAAATAGTAATTTTTAGTCATGTTATCAGCAACACCATTGTGCATGTATAGATATATATGGGAACGCTTTAATAGATTACATTGTATAAAATGCACGACTTTATAGCTCCACAGTTACACGTTGCGTATGTGGGGGAGTGGGGAAGAGGGATGGGTGCGGACACTGTATTGAGTCGATGCACATTAAGACAGAGGAAGCTACACTCTCTATTTTCTTTTCTTCCGTCTAAAGTATTTGATGAATGGCAATGATCTTTTGGAAAACTTGATTTTTACTTCTAAGTTCTAACATACTGAGTGCGACGAACTTAGTTATGAAGAAGGACGACTATTCGTTCTGATTTATATTAAAGTTCCCAGCGTTTCAATATGTGAACAGAGTGTGAATCAGAAGCTAGTTCAGAACTTTTGCAAAGGATAACGGTTTATTTGCAAAGGCAATATATTATTGCATCATGAATACTGATTTTATCTTCCTTCGTTTCTGCAATATCACCTTGTTTGTTTAAAGAAAAATTTAAATGTACGTATATCGGTGTTGTGCATAGAGTACTTCTTTGCGTTCTCTACGTAATCTCATATCCATATTTCGGTAGAGAGTAATTTACACATGACATATTTGTCTACGGATCCATACAATCAGTAGGCCTGTGCATTAATTTTGCTATCATCAGTTGTCAAACTGGACTCCATACAAGATGTCGAGTCACTTATTTATCGCCATCTTACAAACATCAATTGCACGTGACAATATTACAGCACCTTTTTGTCTGCTTCCACTAAATGTGACATCTGCAGATCCGTCATATTTCTTGAGATATATGATTCAAATAAGTGGGTCGTCCTCACTTTAGCGTCACGATTACGGTGGTCTCCGATAATAGGAAAGCCATTAAAAGAAAATGTTGTTAATGGGATAAAATATGAAGTTTATCCCAATGTAAACTAGCTCTGTCGGCGCCTAAACCACGTATGCAATTCCCGGGGGTACCACCATGACAACTGATACGGGTTTGTACTGCTAGAACCCCCTTTGGGCCTTAATTTTACCGTTGCACAAGATGATCAGTATTAGCCATTGCCAAAAGATCCCCGGGACAAGACCCTCATTTTAATCGAAAAATACAAAAAGATTTATTCATTTGCGCCATAAATAAATTCTGAAAGCAGCATTTTTTGTCGACAGTTTAGTAAGCCCCGATATAGCAACAATCTGTTTTACAAAACCTGCTTTTCAAAACTTAGGGCGTATATCCTTATCAAAATGATTGAGTATTGTGTATCCCCATCCCCCGATATAATTCTGGTCAGTGTCATTTAGCTGGGTTTATCATCTTGTTGATATGTTCATTATGATATTTAACAGAGCACAATCTGGTTGAGTAGGCTGCGTATCTAAAGTATATGATATCTCAAGATAAATTGTTATTTGCCCTGGTATCACACAAATTTGAGAAAAGCCATATGACAGTATCTTTTGATTCGTCACCCTAATAAACTGTTTGCATATTTCATTTTTCTAGTTTTGAGAAAATTTGTAATTCATAAGTTCTAAAGAACTGATTTAATCAAAAATCGTCAAATTTAAGATATGCAATTATTTTATTAGCAGGACAATATAGTTTAATTCTGTAGCTACTACACAAAGCAGTTTTAAAATCCTGCACTGACAGCCTTTAGAAGGGAAGTAATTTGCATAACAATGGGCAAACTGCAGAATTGTTATGCAAATTACTTCCCTTCTAAAGGCTGTCAGTGCAGGATTTTAAAACTGCTTTGTGTACCAACTGGTCAAAAAAAATTGTTTCACACCAGCAATTGTGTCAAAATGCGTCTGTTTTGTTTTCACAGAACATATCATTTAATGTTTAGTCCAGAGACCTAAAAAAGTATACATTTTTGGAAAGCTTATAGATCAGAGATTTATATGGTTCTATTTTCAAACCAAATTATACAGGGTGTGTTA
>JXSR01S016255.1:40174-51126 GCA_000969725.1 Ophiothrix spiculata | reverse complement strand
GTTGGTGGGAGAGGGATGGGGAGGGGAGCTGAGGGGAGGGGAAAGAACTTGATTGTCCCTTACATATCCATGATGCTACTGCTAGCTAGAGTAGCTGACAGAAAAGCCATGTTGGGTTTATTCAACACTGCACATGAACTAAATTTACTATTAGAAAAGGTAGGCCTTGTACAAATGAATGTTCTACAGGCATGGTGGTGGTGGGAGGTAGGGGGGAGCTGAGGGGAGGGGGAAGAAGCTGATTGTCAGCTACATATCCATGATCTATTACTAGCTAGAGTAGCTGACAGAAAAGCCATGTTGGGTTTATTCAACACTGCACATGAACTGAGCTATCAGAAAAGGTAGGCCTCATACAAATGAATGTTTTCCCCTCATTGGAATGGTAGAGACACTATCAAAAATGATGAGCTTTGAACAGGAATTGAACCTATGAACTCTGGTTCAGTTCCAGATGGAGGACTTGAATTTTGTCATGTTTTTGACCCAATGCCACAGAAGAGAAAAAAGGGAGTCCATTTTCTCTTAAAACATATACTGTATTGTTGTAAACCACCTCCGTTTTTAAAAATAGTATTTTTTACAAGTTAGCTCTTAAAGACCTACATTGTCAAAAAATATTATTTTCTTGAAGACATAATTTATATTTAGTGTAAGTTGGAATTTTTGAAAGAAAGATCATTTGAAAACAAGAAAAACAAAACTTGTGTCGCTAACAAAATCAGTACTTCTTAAAGAGCGCTCTAACTAATGCATGAATTTGGTATATTGTATTTTTGTTGTGAATCACTTTGTTTATGAATTATTGTGTACTAGGCACAAACATTGAAATTGTGTGTATTTTTGTTCACTTTGCAGTGAGCAGTCTTTTCATCGTCTTGGCACTATGATCATGGAATATGAAAGCCCCATGAAGAAACTTGCTGAGCAGTTTGTACCACTGGAACGGGTAAGTGTAACATTGTCAGGTGAGTGCAAGAAAATCGTATCTGCAATAGCTGCCATTTGTCAATAATTTGAATTGCGCACTGTCTAACCTCCAGTCTAGGTCAGTGGTTCTTGAAATGGTTCTTCAGGTGATGCTATATATGGCAGGGGATTTTTTTTTTTTTTCACATTCTAGTGACTGTGTTAAATAAATATGACTTAAGGCAGCTATTGCAGGTACGACTATCTTGCACTCGCCTGACGATTATGTGCATTATTTAATTTGATTGATCTGTTTTGGGCCTCCTACGACTTGCCAAAATTGATCAACTTGTGAATTTGAATGTAAAAATGAAAATGTATGGTTCATACAGGATTCACATAATTATATACTAAGGTATACTGGCAAAATTGTGTCTTAATTCCAAACTTTCGAGTTTTAAAAAAGTTAATCATGCTTAATTGATCAATGTATCTTTCACAACAAATACCTGATGAGTAAGGTCCAAAATTTTCTGCTAGCGGAATTTCTACAAACAGAGCTGAAATTGGCAGAAATTGGGATGTAAAGCAGAAAATACATTTCTGAGAAAAAAAGAAAGCTAAATGTCATGGGCAAGGAAAAAAATGGAAAAGAAAAGAAATAAAATTCGTAATAAAATTGGCCTTCAAATTTAACAAAATAGAGTAAAACCTATTGATGTTTTATTATAGCAACACATAGCCTACAGAGGCTTTGCAGCCATGGTATTGGTCATCCACGTGTTGCAGCTTCTAATGTTAAAAGTACAATGAATGGGAGCCTCTGAAAGACATTAATTGGACTGCAGTAAATAAAAAACTTTTTTTTTTAAAGTTTTATTGTGTCAGAAAGGTACCAAAATATACAAAGCAGAGAAAAGCAGAAGTTAACATTTGTAAAGCAAAAACATTTGAGTTTAACTGATGAGCAAATGAGATGTAAGCAAAACTTTGTACCATTTCATTAATATCACTTTTTCCCTGTCCTTTTCAGGGTGTCCAATCAGCACTATTTTCCCTCCTTCATTTGTATCCAAGACGTAACTTGAGTGCTGAGCAATGGCGGGCACAGGAAATGTTGAGTTTAGTGTCCAAACCAGCCGTCCTTCTCAACCCAGCACAGAGTGAGACGGTAAGTGATGGTTTTATTTTCCAAGATGTAACTTGAGCGCCGAGCAATGGCGGGCTCAGGAAATGTTGAGTTTAGTCTCCAAACCAGCTGTCCTTCTCAACCAAGCACAGAGTGAGACGGTAGGTGACAGCATTGTTTTGGGTACACTGCAATTTTACTGATTTTCTCTTGTAAGGCCAAAAAAGTTGTTTGGTTCTCCTCCACCGCCCGCCACTATTTTTCGAAACTAGATGAAGGTTTTTACTGTACAGCACCTAATTTTCAGATTTCCCATTTTTTTTCTTTGAGAATTTTGATCTTTTGAAAATATTTTTTAAGGTTTTTTTTTTTTCATTTTGTTTACATTTTTTAAAATACTGTTTTTAAATTTGTATAAAGAGATTTTTTGGTACAGTAGACTAATTTGCATCTTTATAGAGGTCATAATTTGGTGTAGCTTTGACTAGCTTACATTTGAAAAAAAACATCAATAAAAAAATATCTGCCTGCCCGCACTTGGTCAAAAAAAGTTATGGAGGACAACCAAGCAATTTGTTTTTTTGGCTTAATCTTTTGTTTTGTAGCCTTTGGTATTGTTAGGGTTAAAGACGATTATTACCAATAGTATAGTACCGTTTATTTGACTGCCTGCTTTGTTTTATTATAGATGCGTTGTGAGTACCTCTCCTTGGATTTGATGGAACGATGGATTATATGTAAGTCTGATATTTTTGTTTAAAATTTTCCTGAAAATTTTGATAAATAGCTTAATGGGTTCAATTATGTGGTATTTTACCATTGATTTATTGAGAGACGCACACGGTCTAGCAGTATAGGGTTAACTAAAACCTATGTGGATAAAGAATGGACTGTACAAAAGCTTCGAATTAGGTCAGACAAACTATATCAGCAAAAAACTGAGCAATTATAGATTCACAGAAATTAAACTTAGTATTATGAAAGCCATTACATGCAGGTTGAATATCTCACTTTTACATTTCCCATTTATTTTCCAGTGGGGTTCCTGGTATGTCCAACACTTCTTCAAAGCAACGAGAGAGCTCAGTCGCTATGGAGACCAGCCTTACAGAGTGGCTACTGTATCACGCTCTTCCGTGACGAGGTGCTGATGATTCACAAGTACATTGAGGTGTTCTTTGACTCCATCAAAGGGTAAGTGTAATCTCTCTCCATTTACTGCAAAGTAGAGGAAAAGAAATGCATGGCCATTCTATACTCTATAAACTGTGAAGTATGCAACAAGCAATCAGACTCTGTTACAAGATCCATAGCATATGTATCCCTTGTATTCTTCAACATAGTGAACTGGTGTTTTTTTATTGTGTAAGAAACTAGTGATGATTAATGAGGACCAAATCACTACGTATTGATATTATTGTACATGAATCGTTCATGACTTTGGTGTTATTTTTGGTTAATTTTGATGCTACCACATGGACAAACCTTGATCATAAGCTTATTTGAATATTCAAGAAGATTGGGGTATGTTGTTATGATTCGAAAAATACGGACTAATTAATTTCCTCGTATGGTCATATTGGTTATTGTGCGTTAATCGGCTGTGTGTTGCATCAAGTTAGCTCATTCAATGGATTTCATGTTTTAGCTTGACAAAACCGTGAATTTTATTACAAACTCACATTTTGTTTCGTCATAATCTTTGGAGGACTTAATCAGATCTTGTCAGTTGATCCACTTTCCCGGGGAATGTTCGTCTGATTGATTTTCTTAAGACTTCCCACTCGCCAAAAGTGAATCATAGATGTGACTTTGAAAATAAATGCTTTCCACCATTCAACTAAAAATGCAGATGAGTTTAAACCATTAGTTTACAAATCATATCATCGGTTGCATCACATACCGGTCTATATAGCGAATCATGTATTTTGTGAATTCGCATTTGAAATTCTTTCCTATGAAACTTGGCTCAAGATCCAATTTGTAGTGAAAAAATGTCATGAATTTTGTTGAATTGTTTTCAAAACATTTCAATTTTTCAAGTTAATACAACATTTACCAGATTAAAGTATGTTAATGTTAATTTTTTAATGTTAAAGATATAGATCGGTGTGTGAAAACTTTTAGTTTTACTTTAACGGTATAACGGTATAGGAAATTTACATGTAAATATCTATATAGATCGGTATGTGATGCGCTTTCATACGGCAAACGTCATATAGAACGCCCTATATAGACTGGTATTTGATGTTATATGTTGTTATATTGCTGTTCAAATGTATGTAATTTTTGCATATAGACCGGTATGTGAAACGCTAAATTTCAAAAGAACGCATATAGACCAAAATTAGTTAATTATATTTTGTTAATTAGGCTAAATTAAGGTCTGTAACTTGGTAGACTTAAAGAAATCATCAATATTATTAATCCATGCAAATTTTCTCGAAAAAGTCAAAAATGTCATATAGACTGTATGTGATGTGACTGACGATATGTTATCTTTATTTTTCAATTTGCAGGTTTAGCAGGAGAGTTAAAGAGGTTGCAGACGCTGCTAGTTATGCCTTGATGAATGCGTAAGTATACAATAGATGCATTGAGGGGGGACGGGTTGGCGCAGCGTTTCTGACCTCGCCTTTCACCGCTGTGGTCCGGGTTCGATTCCCGGTCGGACCTAGGTTGTACGTGAATTTGGTTGTCGATCCGTACTCGTCCTCGCAGGTTTTCTCCGAGCACTTCGGTTTCCTCCTGCATCTAAAATCGAAAATTCTTTCCATTATTCTGTCTTTCACACCACGGAGGCGTCCCTTGAATTTGATGCATTTGCACTATTGGGATAAGCCTGGCTTACAGCCGAATGTTATAAATAAATTGTCATGTGAGTGCAACAAAACCATATCTGCAGTGGCTGCCATTTTATTTAAATTTGAATTGCACACTTCGGAATGTCCAGTCTTGGGTCATTAGCTTTTGAAATGGTTCTGGAGCCACTGACATATGACAGGGACATTTTGAGGGATTTTTCACTTTATTGTGACAAGGTGCTAAATTGATATAAAAAATGCAACCATTACATATATGACACTCACATAACGACATGATGTCATCGATATAAAGCTGGTTTCGGAGTATTTGTTGTGGTTGTAGTTTTGGTTACAACACATAGAGAATAGTATACAAATATTTAATGATAATGAGGGATTTTGTGGAATCTATTGGTCCCCGAGGTGAACTGGAGTACCTCACACCCTCCAGTTCACCAAGGGGACCAATAGATTCCACTTTAGATCCCGAATAAGATCATTAAATATTTGTTTTATATCATTTATTAAATATATTTTTGTACATTGATTGGTTAAATGCCAAACCTGATACTTAAATTGGCATCCTGATGAGTAAGCGTAGAATTGTGCAAGCAACCGATCATTGAGTCTACTATGAAATTATCACCGTCCGATTCTTTACATTATTATGTTCTGAGCTGACCGATTTCCAAAAAAATCGGACAGGGATATCGGACAGAAAACAAAATGTCACATTTTGAACATAATAATGATAAAATTGGATGGATTTTTTTGCATGATACTCAAAGATATTGGTCTCGCTATGAGTTTTAGAAATATCGAGCTCGACGCTGCGCGTCTCGCACGATATTTCGTAAAACTCATAGCTCGACCAATATCTTTTTGTATCATGCTCAATCCATCCAATTTTATATCAAAATTCCTCAAAAATCGGCATTCCATACCTGATTTGATTCTCTGTATTGATACTGACCGCAATAGATATCAGTTCATCTTCGGTAACGATGTGAAAACGAGGTGTATTTACCCCCGTATTTACACTAGTTCTACCAGCATCAAATTCACACTGGTGGCTGCCATTATCGCCTGGGTACGAAGCCAAAACAATCGTGACCCCAGAGTCAAAGTACCAAATGTATAGGAATAAATACGATAGTGTATTGACTCTGACATCGAGTTTCGACGACATCATGCGAACTTCATTTTTACATAATAAACTCATAATAAATATTGCACTGAGTAACGCTGCCAATGGGGATGAGGCTAAAAATGAAATAAGCTACTATCTCACTCAAAATAGTATCTCACTCCCTCAAATAAAGAATTGTTTTGATTTTCACGAAAAAGTGGTACTATTTATAATCATGTGACCAGCTTTTAACCAATCAATGAACAATAATATATTTATGAATGATATAACTATATATTTTGAACTGAACAGTTTCACAAGACCCTTCTTTGCTGTTATACAAATCAAATAGTGAAATAAGTCATACCACATCGCAACAACTGAACAACGACTTGGTTGAGACAGCTACTGTGAAACGTACTGAACCTTAATTTAACCTGATTTTTAGTGTGAAAAATATCTTCCTGCATTTCACCCTATAATGATCATTCAAGGCAAGTCATATATCGTTGTAGAGGAAGGACCAAGTGTTATTTTGAGACACAGCAAACAATAAAATGTGTATCATATGCAAATTAGGCTTATGAATATTTATGAGGTTGATGTAAAAAAAAATCAAAAATCAGATTTTGTTAATATTTTGTTATAATTTTCAATCCTATGCTGAATAAAATCATTCAAACTATTGATACCCAATTTATAGAATATAACATTAGCCTTAAATAGGTTTTTGAAAATTTTGAAATTTTTACAGCTGTCACTAGCAAAAGTGACTCCACATTCTTATGATAGGTACATGAGACAAAGATTTTCTTGACCTCATTCAAAATCACAAGAGCCAGTAAAACTGTCATCAGTACAGAACATTACAGGTATCACTCTGAACCGAAGAAAATCATTAGGCCATTTATAATTAATTAATTATTTGTCTCAAAGTTCCAGCGCGCGTTAGTTTTTCAAAAAGTCGAAAAAATATTTTTTTCCACTTTTTAATTTTACTTTTTTGAAAATGCATTAAAATTCCCAACTCTGGTTTGTGTTCACGAATTTTTTCGCAACAGCGCTGTCCGATGTGATTGTGATGATTTAATGATGTAAAACTTAATTAATTTGGCCCTTCATTCTGTTTTTATTTTTTTAGAAGGCAAATATTAACGTTAATTTTGTAGCATGTCATTATGGGGGTACATACAGAACTCTTTTCTTTATAATATGTAGAATAGAACTCCGACTTCTGTCACACAAGAAAAAAATATCTTTAAAAAAACAAAAAAACTTATACAAAAAAATGCATTTCGCATTAGTTTTTCAAGAGTAGGAGAGCTTTGAGGCAAACAATTCATTTTAAATGGCCTTATCTTATTGCTATTTTCACAGTGGTGCTATACACAGAGAAAGGAGGAAATTCCTGAGAGTAGCCTTGAAAGAGCTTGTGACTATTCTAGGAGATCAACCGGGTCTTCTAGGTCCAAAGGTAAGTCCTACTGTAGTCCTGCAGCTCACTCCAATTTTCCTGGTTTTCCAAATTTGGACAGGGCATATTTTTCTCAATAGTTTATGTTAGGGCTCAGTTACACATCACTGTATAGGGCCTAACGTACAAGTGATGTACATTGTCTCAGCCATAAAATAAATAAAAGTAAATAAATACTGGGGATTTATAGTGCGTTATGCCTCCCAGATTTGTAATTCCACCCGGCCTCTGCTGCACACTTTACAGTTGTTCGCTGACCACTGTGGCCCAAGTAAGCTCCATTCCACACCAAGCATCATTTCAGGTTCTGCGGCAACCTCAAGGGGCGCTGAACCTTAATCAGCCCATATTTGTACCATCGCTGCCCGGATCAGCCCTCCAAGTTTCATACGAGTTTCCACGAGACAATTAGCAGTTCCTTGCCCAAGGGAATTTCAATCACACTCAACTTTTGGCACCAGTGGAGTTCGAACTCGGGACCTTCCGCACTGCAAGCGAATGCCTTTCCGATTGAGTTAACTGACTGGCCATAGGTACACATGTATATCTATGGCCTAAATAGTGTACATAGGGTGTACGGTTGGGCTTTATACGTTAATGTTGACCGAGTCCTTATGGTCTAGATAATTGACTCCATTGGTTGGAAATGATTAAATAGCTTTTTTTCCTGCTGATAGAATAAAGACTAGGACCTACAGGCAAAAATGTTTCAGAAAATTAGCTAGTAATTAAAAGCTACATGATGTTTATCATGTTAAACACTTTTTTCAAGGAAGCAAAATTTGGTGAAAAAATATGGGTATTATTGAAGTCATTAAATTTCTTACAATCATATGATCACAGAGTCTTACGACCAATTAAGATACGCTCAGTGCATTTTTGTAATTACTGCATAGTCGCACATACTCTCAGTGTATGCACTCTGCAGATTTTAATGATTTCAATAATGGTAACACTAATCTTGCCATTACCTTTACCTCAAATGCATCCAAATTAGCTATTTGTAAATATGTTTGCAAAGATTTAAGTGTTTTTTTAAATGAACAATCATTCTTTGAATTACTGTAGATCAAAAGTAAAAAAAAATTATTGTATTGTGTTTTATTTCCTGTATTTTTGTACTAATCATGATTTGTTTCAGGCACTGTATGTGTTCATGGGCCTCTCGTTCGCAAGAGATGAAGTCCTATGGCTCGTGCGACACGCTGAACACCCTCACCCCAAGATGAAATCCAACAAATACGACACCGACAGTTACACAGATGCACAACTCCCGGAATTGCTTTATTATATGGAAGAACTCAGAGGTATATATTGTGTATAAGTTTTCAATCACAAATATTTATAACAGCACATTTCATGTTCTCTCATTTTGTTTTAAACAATGCACTCAACTCACTCATTCAGGCGCTATATGTATTCATGGGTTTATCGTTTGCACGAGATGAGGTTATTTGGCTGGCTCGACACGCTGAACACCCTCATCCCAAGATAATGAAAGCATCCAATAAGTTTGATATCAATGCGTTCACCGACCCGCAACTACCAGAACTGCTCTTTTACATAGAAGAGCTACGAGGTATTTGTTTGTACATTGCTTTTTGATTACTTTTGACTGATTGTGCCTGTTAATTTGCATGGATTATTTTACTATTGTTTTAGAGGATGATTGTTTAGATTGTGGGTGTTTCCCCTCCTTATCTTAAGTCTTGGAACTCTTTTTTTCCCAAAACATAACAGATTGCGAAAAAAGTTTTGACAATTTGATCATCGAAAAAAAACAACACCCAACAGGATTATTCTTATTGCTTTGAGCACTGTGGCACAGTGTTAGAGCATTGGTTCAAGCCCCAGCCCGACCATCGTAGTGTTGAATCCTTGAGCAAGACTCATAATCCACATTGTTCCTCCCCACCCATTAAACAGAAATGGGTACCAGTACTGTAAAATGAGGTACTGGGAAGCTAAATTAGACTTGTTTGGTGGCGTTACCCCAACAAACATTTATATACAGTATAGAGGAGTCTGGTCTAAATGCTATGGAAACGTTGATGTGCACTACCTCCGTTAGCAATTAAGCTTTGGTTCCGACTTTACCTTTTACCTTCACCTTAGATTCTCTTTGAAAGGGAGGTTGGCACTGCAACTTCAAAGTAACCGTCATGTGAGTGCAAGAAAGTTGTATCTGCATAGCTGCCATTTGTCATTATTTGGATTGCAAACTGTCTAATCTCCAATTTTAGTATGTGACTCTAGAAATGGTCACCTGAAGGACCGTTTCAAGAGCCACTGACATTTTGCCGGGAATTTGGCAGGGAAATTTGGAGGGATTTTCCACAATCAGCAATCTGGTGACTAGGGGGTTAAATAAATTCAGGCAGCCATTGCAGATATGACTTTCTTGCACTCACAAGACGATTTGTGCATACAGATCTCCTCTTTACCTTTGTCTCATAAAATACATCTACCATTGTTCTTGAAATATGTTTCCCAGAACTGAAATTGAAAATAAATTGTTTGAGAAATTTTGTAATACAAGTCCAGCATACCTACCATTAGTATTAACACTCATGCTGTTAGAATATGTCCAAAACTGCTATTGTGCATTATATCATACATGAAATTGTTGGCAACGTTCACTACTAACATGTATTTGTGTATTGTTTGTTGTCATAAAAAATCTTTAGTCTAAAATACATCTGATCTCAGGTCTCACTCCATTTATATCTAATCCCCTTTTAAAACCTCATTTGTCTCCAGTCCCTTTTTAGTCTGCTATTTGGTCTAATGTGCTGTAGTTTGTACCTAATATTACAATTTCTTCTTGACTCCACTGATAGTTGTTGACCATGTGTATAAAATAGTTTGTAACTGTAGATTCATATTGTTGCATATAATAATATGCATTATGAATTTTTTGTCTTCTGATACCATATATTGATGTTATTTTGTGTTTTTGGTCTTGTATCCTATATTTTGTAGCTAGTATTTCAAATAATATTGTCCGACTCTTATTGTTGTAAACCTTGTTTATCATTTTTGTTTATAATCAAATTGGTTACCATCAAAGGTTCTTTTTGTCTTGCATACTTTTGTGGTCTTGCATACTTTTGTGGACTTGCATACTTTTTATCAGGCATGATTATCTTCAGGTTTTTGCCTGAATTCAGGCCAAAATGCTTGGGTCTTCACTGTACAAAAGTATTGGGAAATTCACATTTTCAGGCAAAATTACAAAAAAGCCATAACCATCCCTGTTTTTATGGTCTTGCATACATTTTACATACATACATACATACATATTTGGCATTTGTACCGCGCCATTTCATAAAGATCACGGAGCCAAGGTGGAAAACAACAATTGAAAAGGAAAAACAATTCCAGCAAACTGAAACAAGCAGCAGGAATTACTTGGGGAAAAGATATGTTTTAAGTCCTTTTTTGAAACTTTGCAGTGTTGAAGCTGAACGAAGTTCATATGGCAGTGAGTTCCAGAGTGTAGGCACA
>JXSR01S016255.1:20659-33359 GCA_000969725.1 Ophiothrix spiculata | reverse complement strand
CTCAACAATATCGTCAAGGTGAGTCAATATTTATTGGCCAGAAATACTACCAGGTATTACAGCAGTATTACATCCAATATCTGAATGGCTACGATGTTATAGTGCTCAACAATATCGTCAAGGTGGGTCAATATTTTAGACAATAAACACTGATTATAAACCAATAATTAAATGTTTCAACATAATTTACTAAAAAGCAGATTGCAGGCCCCCATTGTTTGTCCACACGACCCCACCTTGTATTTTTCAGGCTTCAGAATTTTCAGATAATTATCTGATTTCAGATATTTTAGATACTTTTATCATCCAAATTGAGATAATTTGGGGCTTGAGTTAACCATTTAGTGTTTTTTTTACCAAATTCAGATATTTTCATGAAAAATCATTCTCATGCCTGATTTTTTTTTACATTTTCAAATGTATATATGCTTGGCCTATACGGATGGTCCTCTAAACTATGAAGTCACTTTAAATACATTTTAGTTAGTTACTATTAGGCTACAATTTACACAAAAATATGATACTGTGTGATATCTCCTTGTTTTTGCTTATTGCTTTTTTTTTTCATCGAGACAGAATTTTGGCTTTTCCTCCTATCTCATTTTCAACCCATTTTTGATATTTTTCAATAGTTTTCCTTGTTTTTTTAAACGAGGTCACTCACACCACAGTGTATAAGTGCCCAAACAGTTTAATATCAGACGGCCAGATATTGCAGCTCTTTTAAAAAACACTTTGATATTTTTTAGCAATCTTTAACAGCATTACTGTTCAATCATTACAACCATTATGACTACTTGATTTTGTTCCATATTTCAGAGTCTCACAATGTGTCCCGAAGATGAGTCTGTGATCTTGTCTTCGTTTGTTCAAACCATGGAGTCCCTAAGCATTAAGCAAGGTAAGATACCAAGTCAAAAAATACATGGTGAAATGGGTGTAAGATGAATTCAGAAAATTCAGTTCCAAAAATTCTTTTATTTATTGAAATGTTGCTTCCTTTACAGAATATCTCAAGAAAATGCATATTGCAGACATTTTGTGGCTTTCAGGGAAATTCGGCCCAAAAGGAACTTGCATGTGTGACATGAGCAGGGTAGTGTTTAGGTCTAAAATTTCATAATTTAAAAAAAAAATCTCTTTTTAGCTATTTTATCAGTATTGTAACCATTTTGTGATTTGAATGCAAATGCCAATGATCCCACCTGTCACTCAAATATTCACATTATTTGGGTCCATATAATTTCTGAAATTTGTTGTTCAATGTCCATGGACTTGAGATCCCTGAATATGCTACATCTGAGCATGATCAAGTAAAAGTAAGTTGAAATGGAACTTGTGAAAAACACTCAAATTTTGAGATTTAAGCTTAAATAGTTTTATTTTGGTTGAGAAATAAAGAAATAGTAATTAATTTTGATAAACATGGATCCCAAATATTTATTTATCTTGCCTTTCACCTAAATTTTAACTTTTCTATTCATAGAAAATGGCTCCGTCTTTGATTTCACCGGCTTCCGACTAGACTGGTTTCGTCTTCAAGCATACACCAGCACCAGCAAGGCTGTGCTAGACTTATCTCATAATGCCGAGCTAGCAAGGACTATGAACACCATTATATTTCACACCATCATGGTCGATGCTTTGGATGAAATAGTCAATGAGACCTCAGACTTGAGCATTTTCTGGTGAGTAGTTGTTTTTATGCTGAGCTATACTCTGATCAATGCTAAAAAGGCGAGAATTATGAGGCTTTGAAGTAAATATAATCCCACTGCCCGATACTGATATGTGAGGGACACGTACAACGCACGCTGTGTCTTTTGAACTTGTGCTGTGTTCAGCTACGCACACACTCAGTCTATCAATTCACAATGTGAAGAGACTTGCCTATTTGGTGTTGATCAAAGTATAGCAAGGACTATGAACACCATTATATTTCACACCATTATGGTCGATGCTTTGGATGAAATAGTCAATGAGACCTCGGACTTGAGCATTTTCTGGTGAGTAGTTACTTGGTGACCACTAGAAGTTTAAAATATATATTGGTGAGTGCCCTACGATGTCATATGAGGAGCCATATAAGCAAGCTAGCAGAGAATCTGAGATTCCACTCTGGTGAGCAAACTTAAACTTAATGACAGCAGAACTGAATTTTTCATCGCAGCATCATCACATCACCATAAATATCTTATACCACACAACCTAACTCTGTCTATTGGAAATGAAAATATTAAACCTTCTGAAACTATAAGAAATTTGGGTGCTTTCTTTGACTCATATTTTGATTTTCACGCTTGTGATATTTTTTTATATGTTCGGCGGTATTCACACAACATTTTCCGCGGTACATTTTTGCACAAAGCGAGCAGAGCGCGAAAAGCACAAAAATTAATGTAGCGCAAAATATACCACTTTTTCAGTAGATGTGCTTTGTTTGCAGTGCTAAAGGGTATAGATAGGCCTTGATTGCCTACTTTAATGATACAACCATGTCAAAATTTATTTTATTACAAGTCACTGTGGCTCTAAGGATATGTTGGTGGGAAATAGTAAAACTACCATATGGGCAGTAGCATGTGATCCGTCATTTTCATAAATATTTATTGGGTGTAATAAATAAAATTATGGATCAATTGCATATATTGCACGTGTGGGCGCATTTGGTGTAACGGAACAGTGCAGGACTCATAATCAGAAGGTTGTGAGTTCGAGTCAATTGCATATATTGCACGTGTGGGCGCATGTGGTCTAGCGGAATGGTTGTGAGTTCAAGTCAATTGCATATATTGCACGTGTGGGCGCATGTGGTCTAGCGGAATAGTGCAGGACTCATAATCAGAAGGTTGTGAGTTCAAGCCCCGGTAGTGCCAACGTGTTGTGAACCTTGGCAAATCACTTTATCACACTTGCCTCGTCGACCCGAGCGTTATTGGGGAGCTGTTATGGGGAATATTATGATCTAATTGCAGGTAGCGTGCATTTCTGCCTGGTAGCACCACTAACTGATGCGATGTGATTGTGACGATTTCCTGATGGCAGCGTTAATAATAGGCAGCTGCGCTTTGAAATATTGTTTAGGTTATTAAGCGCTATATAAAAGCGTGCATATCATTATTATTATAAAATGGTAATGAAGTATGCCGAGTTTCATCGATATGATGTTTTACATTGTTGATAAAAGTAAGTAGATGTTTTACAGTTCTGTTTCTGTAAGAACCAAGTATTTACATATGATTTTTTTTACAATTTTCTCCCACATTGCAGTCATAACAGTCGTTTCTTTGAGCGTAGTTTTGAGGTGTGCCTGACATTCCCGGCTCAAGCCCGATACTCCATCTGTTTCCCGTTGATCTGCACACACTTCATCAATTGCACCCATGATCTATGCCCGGAAGAGGTAAGCTTCTTTTATACCCTGTTTTTATCCCCTCAATTCTTAAACATGAATGAAGGAGATTATTCTCGTACAGTTTTGATCTCATTTTGTTATCATTGCTTTTGATCTGAATGCTTTAGAACAATATCTTCTCATTAGCATTTCTATATATTTTTAGTTTGTATTTTTCATCCAAATTGCTAAACAGACAGGCGAGGTGTTATCTTGGTTAAGGTTGGTGTACGCCTAATTTATTCATCTTACTCAAGTCACTCATCTTGAATTTAGTTGGGGAAAATCCTTCACTATACACCAAATAAAAATCATTTGACAGTGTAAACAAAAATCCAGAGTGCAGGGCCTCTTGCTTGTAAATGCAACCTCTACCCTGGATTATGGTTTACATTGTCCAAGAAATGTGTTGCTTTGCCTATAATTGTTACTAGGTTTTGTTATGTTAAAGTATATGGTCTATTAGAATTGGCTCAACTAAAAACACAAATTTGTTGAAAAGCTTAACTCTCATTTGCCTAGTTATCATTAAGATCTTCCAAAATGTTTCAAAAATTTTTACAATTTGTCAACATGAAGCTTGTTTCTTGTGAGTTATAAATAATCATGCGTGCTTGATCACTAGTACATCACCATCATATTTCCTGCCAATTCATTACTAGAATGCATTCTTTCGTATTAATAACCTGCGTAATATTGCGATCCAATCTGATTACTTTTTAAAATAACCTGCTTGTACACGGTCCCCGCAATAATAATGTGTGCTTGCTTAAGCGCAACAATACGCACATGCAATGATGTCGTGAATGTCACGTTTGACTGAACGCAACACGAAAGTAGTGCCTGGAATGATCAATATTTCTAGCAGATGGTACCTTATGCATTGCAACTGCTAAATTTCACTATAAAATATCTTATTAGAAGCATTGATTGTGCTATTTGAGAATTTTTCTCTGAAAACGCTATTCCAGGATTTGGCGCCGAACCCAAAATACACAACACTTATTATTTCACAATGTTATGCTTTATCACTATTTAACCCATACTAACTCATTCAAGAACAAAAGCTTGCTTTATGTCGTTATTACTGTGTCAAAAACGTGTCCATGATTACCAGTATTTACAATGTGTGTAATGTGCCCGCACATTGATGATAAATGTGATGTAGTAGTCAAATTTGTATTACATTACGTTTTGATACTACTGTACGATACGCCCTAGCTATGTCATGTGCCCATCCGCCGTATCATCAATAACGTACTGCGAGAGAAAAAATACTTCTCAACAAAAATGTCAAAATAAAAATGTACAAAAGAGTTGATCATCCAACTCCAGCGGATGTAGCATTTACAAACATTGGTTTATAATATATGAACTAAACAAATCATTTGGTTTCATTTTTACTTTAACATCGAGGTCAATGGACAGATTAATTTCAAATCAATTCCACCCCACTCCGACTATTTCTATAGGTCAGTAGACATAAAGCAGAATTTATTCTTTCCCTAGAGATGTCCATATTATATTACATTAATAGATGTTGGACAATTTACAAAATTAACCTCCAATGACCCGGCAATGACCTCTGACATAGTATTTGTTCAGGATCTTGAATTGTCTATCATAATCATAATAAAGGTTTGTTTTGAAATATTGAAAAGAGCATTTTCCCATTTCACTTAGATATCAGCTTAAGTTCAAGATTTTGAAACCTACAATCTTGGCAAAAATAGCTCCCTTGTACAATGCTGATGAGGGATATTTCTTTAACTATAATATGATGTGTGCGATGTGCTCTTTACATTATTAGTTGGGGAGGAAGGAGGTACCAGGACAAGGATGGGGAGAAACACAAACTTTGAACTCACAGTTACACCTATTACTACATAATTGCCATTAGAATGTCCCAAGTATTTTTGGCAAGATTGTAATCTGAACATGATTGCGCAGTTTCACATAGTTCGAAAGTTTTATTTTAAAATTATTGTTTGGAAATGCAAGAACAACTGCTATAAACATTCACTTAGTAATCGTGAAGTTTGTTTTGACTAAGTTGATATGGTACCGGTCTTGTTAACCATGATCCAAACAGTAATCTTGGATCACGTTATGTTTCTGTAATAGTTTTGTTGTCTTTTACTTACTAACAATTCCATTCAGTGCACAAAAATCACAGCAAATTGTGTATTAATCTACTAACTATTTGTAACCTGCAGATAAGCCCACGAAATCATAGAGAAACCAACCAATATTTCTTGGATCGGGTAAGAAGGACGCCCTCTCTTGATTTGGATCGTCCCTCGTCCACTATTTCGTCCATAAAACGTCTTAAATGTATAGAATATATATCTCTGTGTTTAATCCTCTCAAAATGTATCACTTCAATGGGCTTCGTCTGCAAAATGAGTGTGTCCGTCTGTCTGTCAATCTGTCGGTTATGTCTCTTTTAATCCCTGGTGGTTCTCAATGACTTTGTGTCAAAGGGTTTCTTTGAAAGGAATCCAAACTGTGACAGTGAGTCTGGTAGAAGTGTTTTATGGTTTATTGCCATCCTGCTTCCTTAATCAAGCATCGCAGCGGTAATGGGTATACTGTCTTAATTTTATGTATAAGCTTATAATATGTACTGTTCCCTTGCATGCGTTTGCACATATAGGTTCATGTAATTCCTTTTCAATAAACCATAAAATTGCCTGCTTCCCAATTTCATCTTCTCTATATGAGAAAATCAGTTGCTATCATCTCGGGCTTTATTACTGGTAAGTTGAGACGTTATGGTTATCATTTACTCTACTTGCTCCGTGGTTCGGAAGTCACGTAAAGCCGTTGGTCCCCTGTACGAATAGACTCCTTCATGGGGTATGCATTTCATGCAAGTACTGTGTATCATTGATTGATTGATTTGAAGCTTGGGAGTGGTGAAGTGATAAATGGTTATCCCTATCCTAACTTGAGTCCTGCGGAGTAGTGTTTTCTTATATCTGACTGTTCCGAAAAGTTTTTATGCCATGACCAATTGCACGGAATCGAGGTACCATGCAGGATGTTGTCCTTACCTAACCAAGATGATTTTCCTTATTCAAATATGGCAATGTTGATGATTGATGTATAAAATATGATCTTTTCATTATGTTAAAACCTCGAACGTCCCATCTTAATTTGTGAATTTTATATCATATGTCATTTGGTAGACTGTTATAAGTTAGCTATGCGATAATTGAGTTTATTTCAAGTTTTATCATACATGTTTTTCTTTCAGTTTCATACTTGATTTTAAAAAGTAAATTAAATGTTTAAAAAACATGGTCTTAGGTTGAGATTATTTTTTGAAATAATAAATTTTGGCTGAATTTTTTTGTGGTCTGATGCATAAAAATATAAAAGCTGACTGATTTTTTTTTGCAGTCTGATGCATATAAGCACATACAACTCAATACACACATGGTTTTGTTTGGTTGTGAGGTCTTGACTTTTGAAATTATTCAGCTAGGATTGATAAAATTAGTGACATCAATATTTTTTTCTGGAGTTCGAATACTTAACAATTTAAGATTTCATAGAAAGAGTATAATAATATTGTAGTCTGGGTGTTCATTACAACTTAGCGCTAGGCTGCATATCTGCATCCCGGACTCACCAAATGTCATCCCGAACTCGCCAAATTGTGAGTTTTGTTGTATTTTATCCATGCATTAATGTCCCCAGGGACTCCCAAGATTTTTAACCTGGTGCTACCCTTGTATTAGAAGTCCACTGCAATTTGACAAAACCAATGAATGACTGCTGGATATTACACCACATTCTTACTGCCACATTAAATACATCCAAAGGGATATTCTACAGTGAGCAATGCGTGAAAAAATGAAGGAAGATGTTATCTCAATGTTGCAGTCATTTTTCTAGTTCTATCTGGTGCTGTGTTCACACAAACGTAGCCGTGACGAATCGTTATAAATTTGCACATGAGTCATGGCCAGTTTAGAGTGAGTCAAATGTGATGGAAACACTTTTAGTCCTGAATGAGACACTTCTTTATTATGTACACACTTGAAATCGGGGCTTGTGTGGCTAACGAGCGGGGAGATGTTACCACAAATATCCGTTTTGAATATGTGTTCCTGTTTCCGTCTGAAGTGATCGATTGATGAATGCTTCAGTTTATTTGTTAGCATACAAGATTTCAAAGTTTTGAATCTTTTATCATTTTATACTGTTTCACTTCATTTTATTGCCATGCATGCTGATTGCTTGTCTTTAGTTATTTTTTGCATGGTTTATTTCATGTTTATTGTTTATGCAAGCTTCATAGTGTATTCAATGTTATGCATGATTTAGGTTTATATGCACTCCTTATTTAGATATTTAATTTATATTTTTATTATTCTCCATTGGAATGAAATTGTATTGTGTCTAGTCACTTCAAAATGAAACAGCTGCCTGACATCTAGAACAGCATTTGAGGATTTTTTTCTTGTTTAAAAAAAGCACAGGACACTGAGATGATTATTTTATTTAAAAAAAGATATTTGTGTCCCTGTGGAAAAGAGAAAAAGTTTGCAACAAAGGATACCGATGGGCAGCCAACAATTTTGTAGCATTCCAAAAATAAAAAAAGCTACAGATAACACAAAAAGATATAAGATCAACACAAAATTGTAGAAACCCACAAAATCTTCTGGTACGAAGACAAAACATTGAAAAAAAAAATAACAAAGAGTACTAAACTGGAAGACAAGATGAAGGATAAGTAAAGGCCCTCGGGCCAAAGTACATATTTGTGGCGTCAACAATTTCTGGAAAGCTTAACTTAAATTTGAATAAGTAAACATTGGAACTAAATTACTTTTTATAATAAAGAAACCAATATCTAGTTTTGGTTTTCTTATATTTTCACTTTATATATTGTGATGACTCACCCCGAAAAGAGGGACTTTGCAACAGAACACTGATGAAAATAGGCAGCAAAAAATAAAGCAAATAATTAGAATTTCCAGCAGATTTTCTGTTGTAAAATTTGATCGCCTTGATCAATTTCAACAAGTAAGGTGTCATTTTAAAGCTTAGAAAATGCTGTAACAGATGAAATAATAAAATCAAAATTGATATCATCTTCAAAGTCCCCCTTTTCGGGGTGAGCCATCACATATGGAGATCTTTTTTAAGATATTGCAAGATGTAGATCAAAAGTGGCAATTTTTTGCCAAAAAATAGTCACTTTCTATCAGTTTTTGATGATATTTAAAAAACATATGAATCAAAAAATCTGAGAAAGTGACTTTGGGTATAGGCATCTAGATTCTTAAAAGTGTAATAGTAATGAAATTTTCCAGGAAATTTTTGACACGTATCCTTAAAAAATGAACTGTTCTACAGATTTAATGAACATGTAAAGAGCAAAAACTTTTCTCAAATTCATCCGTTTTCACAAGCCTTAAATAGTGCAAACTCAATTTTTGTAAACAATTTGAGTTTTATGGATAGTCAACCCATGCTAATTAATGGCTTACCAGAATTGTAAACATGTTTCTATTTTATTTTCATTGTTATTTCAGAGATACCACATTGGAGAGAGAAGTTTATCAGTGACCAACGCATTCCTGGACAGATTGGCGAAAGAAATCAAAGATGTTGTGACCAAAATTTGCTCTGAGCAATGCAACCAAAGCGACCAAGTAAGGAAGTAGTTAGTGTGCCCTCTACTAAGGGCTGCATTCGGGGGGGGGGGGGGATATTCAAATTTGGTTTGGATAGGTACGTGCCTCTGGGAAAATTGAAAACCCATCCATCCAAATACCAGTTTTCATATACCAAATTTTGAGTCAAATTTGAATCAAAACTAACATTTTTTCTGCCAAAATTTGCACTATTTTGGCAAAATTAATCTATGTTTTACGAACTAATGTCAGATTTTTCAACAGTTAGCGCATATTTTAGAAAATTTTGAAAAATGAACCCATCAAAATACCACATTTTGCGAAGAAAAAGGACCAATTGAAATACCAGAGAGCCTAATTTTGCTACCCGAATTTGCGGCACGTACCGATAACCCTTTTGGACTACGTACCCCTCGGGGGCTGCATAGTGCTTGTTGTGCATTAAGAATATCTTTTGAAATCAAACATGGAGAAACATTTTTTTCTTATTCAAGTCCGTGGTGCTAACTTAGTATGCATGGAATTTTTGATTGTCAATATTCTTTCTCACTTTTAAGCATTAAACATTTTTATGGCTAGAACAGAATAATTTAAGGTTTCGAGGATTTCTAATATGTTACCGTATTACCCTTGGTTCTTGATGCTTCACTGTAGCTCAGTTTGCCAAGTACCGCTGGTAAAAGCTGATTATAATTGGTCAAAATTTTGACCAGTAAAATTACACACCTTGGTTTGGCTTCAGTTGCCATATTTAATTATACAGCAGTCGTCCGTGAGTGGTAGGCTTTGGTAAAGAGGTTGACAAAATAGCATTTTCTTACATCATACTCGGGCAGCAAAATGGTAATTTGACTGAGAATACAGCTATCGAGCCAGTCAAGCGCTGTTCCTTACTTACGCTCAATTTGGCGGGAAAATGTAAGATGCTTATTGCGTTGTTTAAATGTAGTCAAGTAATAGTAATGCCAGACAGAACGCAGAACTGGGTCACTACGCACTCGCGCAGTGTCGGTCCAAGCATGGCACCCGTGTCGCGCAATCCCTAACTAAACCAAATTTTAGGGTGCACATAGACCTGTTTCCTATCTGTACTTTCTTTAATTTGTGGTTTACATGCACAATTCCTGTTGACATACCGTGTTTAATTAAACACGTTAAAAGACATTGGTGCAATCACTAGTGCAGCATGCATGTTATGTGTTTGGCGCTCAAAATAAATAGTCGTGCCATCAGGATACTGGCCAATAAAGTTCCATGATTGATAAGGTTTTACCAGCGTCTTATTTTGGAGTTGTGTATGATACAAGACGTCATGTCACCATTGGACTGGTTTTCATTTTTATATACATGGACGATTTTTACGAAAATTTCAGAGAAAATGAGGGCCTTTGTGTTGTTTATAATAACATTTAAGTCATTCATATCAGGTAACTTTTTTTTTTATTTATATTTACTTTTTGAAATCTTAGCTGTTGCCAAAGAATGCAGCACCCACGTATGTGAGGATAGAGCACCAGCGAAGAAAGATACCAATAGACAAGAAGAAAGAGAGAAATCTCCAGGAACCACTCAAGCCGGGATATGAGAGCTATCGCAAAACCAGGGAAAAGCTTACACAGTAAGAAGTTCATGTTATAATTAAATTAAAAAAATAAATTAAAAACAGGAAAGAGAAAACAAGGGAAAGCCTATCATTTTAATATTATTTTTTGCCTGACTTATTTTGGTTTAGAGGGTTAGGAAAAAACTGGATATGAAAGCTTTGGCAAGTTCAGGGAAAATCTTGTAGAGTGAGGATTTGAAATTATATTATAAGATTGAATAAGGAAATACTCTGTTTCTGCTCGTCTGTCTTGGTTTGGTTTGAGAGTTAGGCCTAAAAAATAATTGTTTGATTGGCGTAACATAGAAAAAAAAGTAGGGTAGGTAGGTCGGATTCCCATCAAATTTGGGATTTGGAGGTTTTTTACTCCGCTCAAAAAATATAAATATTTAGGGTCGATGGTAAAAATAGAGTCGGTTGGGTTACGCCAATCAAACAATTTTTTTAGGCCTTAGGAAAAGCCAAATATTAAATCTATCACAAAAATAGGGATAGCTTTCAATGTAAATATTTAAAGCAACAACATTTCGTCCATCTGACTTGGTTTGGTTTTGAGAGTAAGAAATGAAATGGATATGAAAGGAAAAGCTAACCCAGTAAGGATTTGAGGTAGAAGATATTTCTACCAATTTGATATTTTTTATCTGATTAGGTTTTATTTCGGAGTTAACAATAATCGGGATATAAAAGCCATTTAAAAAAGGCAAAAGCTGATGCTGTAGGGATTAGAATGTGAAAATATGAAAGACAATTTGTTTAACTGACTTGGCTGGGTTTGAGAGAGGTAGCTTGAATGTGATTGTTACTGTAAAACCAACAAAAGTTACAGTAAAACTTGAAGTTGTATGTTTGATTTTCTGAATTGAATTGGTTTCAGTAATAGGAATAGCCTGCAGCTATATGAAGTTTTAAGATTTGAAAACAGGAAAACTTCAAAAATTCTACCATTCTCAAAATTTTTTCATCTGCTTCGTTTTGGTTTTAGAGTTAAGAATAACCTTGATATAATAGCTATTACAAAAGCATGGAAAGTGAAGGGGATAAAATGTGTATGTGATGTTTAACCTTATGTTGTATGTATTTTCAGACATGACAAACTTCACATTGCCCTGACTGAGCTGTGTACATCCATCAACTACACACCTAAGATCATAGTATGGGAGCATGTATTCTCTCCAAGGGAGTACCTCATACAGCACCTGGAAGCCAGATTTGCCAAGTAAGTTGAACTTTTCTCTTCCTTCCTCTTTTTAGCCGTTTATAAAGATGTTGCTTCACCGTGTGTAACTGTGGCAAGGGAGCACACCTGTTATATTGTGGTAATCACTGCAAATGCTAAAACCATTTATTCTATTTAATGAATCATTTTTGTGCAAAACAAACCAGTAAATGAATAAAAAATGATTCTGCTCTATCACTTTTGAATATTAGAGAATAAAAATATAACCAGTTGAATTTTACTTTTGTCAAGCAATTTTAAAGGCCTCTTGTAGCTTCACTGTAAATCTCAAATTTTAAGTGATTAACCCTAACCCCACTAGAACTCACTAAAGCTCACTGTCAAAAATCACCAAAATGCGCCTAAGTCCAAATACGTCAGAGACGTGGGTTGCATATGGGGACGAAAACGCTGCCCGGGCAGCAGCCCCGTGGTGGCCTGCTAGTGGTGTGCCTCGTTTGGAAGTCAGAGGTCGTGGGTTTGAATCCCGGAGAAAACATGCTTTTTTTCTCCTATGACGTAGTTGGACTTAGGCTAGAAAACGGAGGACCTTTCAATTCAGGGTTAGGGTTAATCCCTATGAAGCCTCTCTTGTTCAGAGATAATAACCACATGTTTCATTATAATCTTGTGTTTTGTGGCATTATTTTCAGAGCTCTGGTTGGCATGATGATGCACAACCCCGACACCAATGAGATAGCCAAACCATCTGAGTTACTGATGAGTGTCAGGACTTACATGTATGTTCTTCAAAGCATTGAGAATTATGGTGAGTAATTGTTTAATGTGAGTTACTGATGAGTGTCAGGACATACATGTATGTTCTTCAA
>JXSR01S016255.1:933-19798 GCA_000969725.1 Ophiothrix spiculata | reverse complement strand
TATTTCTCCACTATTACATCTCAAAATCGGTCACACCTGTCACAAAGTCGAAATCCCGGAAATGTTTAAGTCGCCATTTTGAAAAAATTGTGCATTCTATAAAATTCAAACTTAAAAGACATGTTAGAATCATCATTTCCTGTCTTAATTGGCAAAAAAACACGACGAAAATCTGTTATTTAGAACTTTTGTAGCAAAATTTTGCTTTTTGGTTGCCATTTTTGCCATAATGCAATTTTGCCTATTTTTGCAATCCGAAAGTGCTTTATGACGTCATAATTACCTAACGCCAATGATTTTGGTATCGTTGGATAGGGGAGGATCATACCTATCTATAATTAGCAAAACCATGTTTATAGGAGGTTCCGTTCTAAAATATTAGGGTGGTTGCAGTAACCCTTCGGAGGACGTGTTGCAAAAATAGCTCAGGAGGACAAGGGTTAAAGCTCAAAAATAGATTAGACTTGCTTAATACAGTATCAAAACTGTTGAAAATAAATCATAATCATAAATAAAGACGTTATTAAACAACAGATCCATTGCTAAAATCAAGTTTTACTAGGTTGCACAAATGTCACGCCTGTCACGTCACGCCTGTCACGAAATGATTTAGCCTGTATTCTCCAAGTTAAGAGCTACAGCTCCAAAAGTGAAATGTTTCCTGATTGGTTCCCCAAAGGAGATATACTGCAACATAAACAGGAATCAAATCTCCCGTGGGAAAGAGATAGAATTCAGCATTAAACCATGTTTTTAAAAAGGCAGTGTCAGTTTGGGTCACGCCTGTCACGGACACTTTGTGTCCCCATTGTGAAGACAGTGATTGAGTTAGAATAAATTTTTCACTTGTTGCATTCAATATCGAATGTTTACTATAACATATAGGAATATTTCCGTGGTATCGCCTTTAGATAAAATTTACCAGCTATTCTGAGAAAAAAAGGTTTTCTGAGTTGAGAAAATTGATCTTTCCTCAACTCAGTTTGTGTTGATGCGTTTTGATATCAATCTATCAGCACTTCTCAAATCTCCCATCTACACATGTTTGTTGCATTTAAATTTGCGTCAAGTGTAAATTCAGCTTTGTGTAGGGCATATTAAATGATGACTCAACACAGCTATTTAAGGTGCTTTAGATTCACCCACAGAAAAAGAGTATAGGGATGTTTGCCCCTCAAGATACAAATTCATGCCTTGACTAATGTTTACAAAGTGACCAATTTCAAATAAGAGTTCGTTTACAAAACATTCATCGTTTTTCTAATATCGAAGGTAAGTTTCACAATGAAACAAACCCAAAAGAAAACAGGTTACTGTATAACTGTAACTTCAATGCTGTTTGTGTGTTTTTCACTTCAGTCCATGTGGACATTACTAGGGTGTTCAACAATGTGTTACTGCAACAAACTCAGCAACTGGACAGCCACGGTGAGAAGACCATCACTATGCTCTACACAAATTGGTATGTATACTTCATTTCCATGTACATTATTAGATCACCTTGCTCGAATACATCTAATGTTATGTTGACCCCACTGTGCGAGACCCAGTGTACCTCTGAGGCTGCTACCTCACAAAATTTTAAGTTGCCATTTTGAAAAATATCTGCATGGTATGGACCTGAAACTTACATGACATGTTAGAATTGTTGTTTCCTTCATTTATTAGCAAAAAAAAAACAGATGAAAATCCGACATATAGAACTTTTAATAACAAAATTTTGAAAAGTGACCATTTTGCCAAAAATCGAAGTACTTAGTGATGTCCTAATTTTGTAATGCCTTGACCGATTTTCATGATCTTGGTATCAATTGAAAGAGAAGACCCTACCCTATTCTATGGTACCAAACAACTAAACTTTGGGCATGTCAATTTCAAATCACAAGGGTGGCCACACCAACCCCCCGGGAAGACATGCTACAAAAAAGCTCTGTAAGACAAGGGTTAATTAAGCTTAAGTGGTCAGTAACCATTTAATGCTTTTTGGAATGGCAAAGTCAGGGAGCAGAATGAATTATAATAGAAAATATGCACTTATTCTATGTTTATTTTATTCTAATTCAATTTTGCCCCTTTTTGTTTAGGTACCTAGAGGTGTTGTTGCGGAGGGTGACATCAGGTCAGATCTGCTTCTCTCCATATCAAAAGGCATTCATCAGTCTGGCTCCTGATCCCCAGTTGCCTTTCAGTGCTGAAGAATACACTGATATATCAGGTGAGGCAGTCTCTTTCCATTTTCTTTCTTTGATCCCTGTTCTCCATATTTTTTTCAAATTTCAAACTTTCTTTCCTACATTCCTTGTTGTGTTATCATCACTTTTCCATTGAAAACATTATGTTATTATACCTCATAAATATTCATATTTCCCTACAAACTCATCCCCAGAGTCACAGTGAGGTATAATAAAGCACATACTACATGGTTATATCAGTGAATCAGCGCATCTATCTATCCCTTGGTTCTGGCTATAATACTATTATCCTTAGGCCTGCAGCCTCGGGATAATAGTCTCATAACAAGTACTTTAGGAAAGACATATTGCATTACTTCACCTGTGCAAAGATGCCAGTTTTCCTGTTTTATTCTGATTTCAGGGTTTTTTTACTCCAAATTTATGCGTTTTTATATATTTTCAGCCCTGTTTTCAGCTTTTTTGCCAAATTTTATGCGCATTTTGAGGATTTTTTTGAAAGTTTCAGGTTTTTTCAGTGATAAAACTGGTATATCTGCCTCTGACTTTGTAGATATTACCCACTTCTCTCAATAAGAGTGTGCGACTTACACATCACAGCACCATATTCATATCCCCACTTATGAGATCACTGATCTAATGGTTTGTGTATTTCTTAGTCATTGTGGCTGTATGTATTTCAGTTGTAATAAACAAAATGAAAATAAATCTTTCATTTAATTTCATCATCTTGTTTTTCCTATATTTTGCCATGACAGAATTGCGATCTTTAGGAGAACTCATAGGTGCTTATGGGATGAAGTTCTTGAATGAGAGCTTAATGTGGCACATAGCCAGTCAAGTAGGAGAACTCAAGAAATTAGTGATGGAAAATCAAGAAGTGTTGACCAAGCTGAGGACCAACTTTGACAAGCCGGCCGTGATGGCCGAGCTGTTTCAGCAACTCAGATGTAAGTCCACAAATAAAAAGGGGCATTGGTGAAAATCTTCAGAGAAGTCAATTTTTTTCATTTTATTTTGTTTGTTGATCTTGGTTATGAAGCTATTCTCAAAACGTATTTATTGATGCTGTATATCAAGGAAGAGTCAAAAATTTGTTTGGAAAATATTCCTTTCACATCATAGATTGCAGATAAATCAAAAGAAATTTGGAGTTTGCATTAGATCTCCTGAACGGGCCAATTTTAAAATTTCAACTATAAATGGCAGTTTTTATCTTTGTCGACAACGATAATTAAAAATAACAAAATATCTAAATATTTAGATATATGGGGGTTTGAATTTGACAATGAAACTTTACATGCTGTTATCGTTACCACTGATGCTTCAAATGATGCAAGAATCTTAAATTGCTTGGGGGGAGTTTGGGGATGATGCTGAACTTGTCCAGTGCCCCTTTAATTGAACCCGAGACTTTTTAATTGTTAAAGGTGCATTGGACAAAATTTCAATATTTTATCTGCAGGCGATTTACACTCTCTATGTTCAGTAATAACTGTTAAGTACCAGATATTGAGAAAATATTTAGCAAAACCCTTCAGAAATGTGACCCGTCATATCGAAAGGTATGCATAGTAAATTACGAGATACAGGCCATTGAAGCTGAGCATAGTCAAAAATCACATCCAAGGTTGAATTTCTAATTTCATCAGAAACATTATGTTACCTTTGAAGTGTATTCTATCATATTAATCAGGTTCCAACATCCAAAACATACGACAAATGTTTTAAAAACTGAGATAAATATCCATTCTCCATTCAAGTTTTACCAGGACAGAAACTTGATTTTCTCAGAACTATAGTTTTCTGAATCAGCCGGATGCCTTTTACCAATTTGGATGTAACTTTGCAAGCGAACATCCAATAACCAAAAGCAAGGTGTTATTTTAAAGCTTAAAATATAATGTTTCATATGAGACAAAAAAAATCAATTTTCATTTTGGGACCCTTAAGGTACCTTTTTCGATATGACGGGTCACAAATGTCAAAAAGTATAATTTTGTTTTGCATGTTAATTTTGATATGAGGCTATTTTCTAAAAGTGTGCATTGATGTAATAAGTCAGGAAAGAGTATCATCAAGTAAAACATTGCTTTTACTTCGAAGATTGCAGATGAATCGAAAGAAATTTAAATTTTCTAATGTTTAGGCCAATTTTAAGTTATCAACTTTAGGGTGCAGTATTTTTCGTTGTCTACATCAAAAATAAGTGAAAGAAAATCTAAATATTAAATATATAGGGGCTGAATTTGACTTCCAATATTACCACTGACATTTCAGGTGAAGAAAAAAATCGTCATAGGTCTAAGATATTATGAGATCTAGCACAGAGTTGCTGTGTAAAAATTGTTGTGAAAATTAATGATCTTATGTGTATTTTGTATGTTTCAGTTATAGAGAATTTGTTGACCAGACTCAACATCATCGGTGTGATCATAGCATTTAAGTCTCTCACACAGGAGGCTCTCTCTGATGTAAGTATCAGCCTTTTATATTTAAAAATATCAATTATATAAAACCTTTGAAATTGAATTTAACTTCAACACTACACAAATTTATCGCTCACCTAGAACGTTTTCGCTAGCTCAACTAGCGTCATCAGCAATTGGTATGGCTGTGATATCTCTCTTATTTTCAGACTAGAAGCACTGCTAGTATGACGTCATAGATGTTTTATGACGTCATAGATATTTTATGACGTCAGAAGTAATGTCCCTTGGACTGAAGCAGATTGTCCCAAATAGGATCCAGATCCAGTCCTTTGCCCCGATTCAGTTAAGAGTTCTTAGTTCTTAAGCTGAATTCAGACTCGACGCAAACGCACGACGCACTGAGCATGTGCAGTAACAGATTTGAGGAGTTCCGATCAATCGATACCAAAACGCAACACCGAATGCGGCAACGCAAATCGAGTTGAGCAAAGCTCAACTTTCCATTGCGTTTTCATGTCATCGGCTGCCGCAGTCCGTTTGCGTTTTGAGTGCGAATTAATTTGCGGTGCCGTTTGCGGTGAAAATTATCGGAAACGCAACGCATTGCGTTCATTGCGGAACATAACATCTGACGTCATAAAACATCAATGACGTCATACAGCAGTGTTTCTATTCTGAAAACAAGAGAGACATCACAGCCATACCAACTGCTGATGATGCTAGTTGAGCTAGCGAAAACGTTCCAGGTGAGCGATAAATTTGTGTAGTGTTAAATTCAATTTCCATGTTTTCTACCACTACGTATGAATATCCACTCGTGTGTGTATATATTATTAGTTATTGGGTGAAGCGTCGGTATGTTATGGGAAATACTCGTGCGCGAAGTGTCATATCCAGGCGAAGCGCAGCTGAGCCTGGATATGACACTGAGTGCACGAGTATTTCCCATAACATACCGATGCTTCACCAAATAACGAATTTATCATACCAGTAAGTCAATCTTAATCATCAAACAATTTATTTATTTGTTTTTTCAACTTTTTTTAGCTTTATTTCACAAATATTAACAAAAACGAACCACTTTTGGTGAACGTTTTACTCAACTGTAGTACTGCGCATCCCTACAAATTTAAAATGCAACGTTCCGACACGCTCAGTGACATGATATAAGTGCGTCTGACGCGCTCGGGGTATGATACGAAATATATCCCGGCAGCGGATTGTCCAAATATGGTCATAAATTCTCTTAGTGGTATGATAAATATATATATAAGCTGAGTCAAAATTTGTCCAAACAAAATATATTTCATTTTCATTATTTTTTGCACCTTGTGAAATTTGTTATCTGTACATAACACTAACATATTTACTTGAAATTATTGTCAAATCTTAAATACCTTTGCTAGATAGGGTTGTACACGGAGGGCAGATCTTGATTAATCCAGGTTTTCCAGATCTATGTACATGTGATCAACTGTATTGGTTGAGCCAGATCGAGGGTTTGTGTAAATGCGATGTAGATGTTCCTTGGTTCATGCCAACAACATGAAACAAGAACACAATACACTCAAGGAATTTTTGTGTTGTATGCATGATATTTTAAAACCCTTTTTGTGTAATATAGTAAGTTTGATTAGGCTGGTTTAAAGCTTCCTTTGTTCCTAGCCTTCTCCTTTTTAATTATATTTTGATGTGTTTTGTCATATAGTTGTTTGTTTTCAGTGGAAATATAGTTTGCTTCCCTGTTTTGGTTGTAGGTGCTGTCACAGAGGACGTCTTTTCTGTACAATGCCGTGGTGGATTTCCGTGAGCATGTCCACACGACTGGCCAGGATGCGATAACGGTGGATATGTTAGCCCTGAGTATGGGTTTACCTTGCAATGTAGACCCAGCATTATGCAATGCACTGCAGGCTGAGAAAGAACGTAAGTACAGAACTGTGCGAAAAGAGGAGATTGTCAAAAGTACTGCTTCAGGGATGTTAGTTTTAAAAAATGTTTGTGGTTCAGAAATAAAGCTACCAGACCATTCTTTCTGATGCATCTCAAACATCATGAAATGTTACACGCTACTTTGCCTGAACTTAAGCATGTGTATAATTTTGGTTATGATTCTACTAGGATAAACATAGATTCACCAGGTATACACTTATGCAGCGTCCCAATTAAAGGACCAGCATTTGCACAGGGGGCGATCAGCTTAACATGACTTCTGAGCCATGGAGTACTTAGGGGGGAAAGTTTCTTGACCAAGGAAATAAGAAGACGTGGTCCAAACATCATGGTGTAGGTCCGACCGGGGTTCGGACCTGGAAACTCTGTACAGTCCTGTGCTCAAACCGCTCTGCCAAGCTCACCTCTAACTTGTTCTTCCAACATATAGGCATGAGTTGGTGTTTTACTTTTAGATTTGACACAGTAGCCAAATAAATTGCCAAATACTACTACAAACTGCAAAAATAGCAATTTTCTCTCTGATTTTGCAAAACAATGTCAAATATTCCTCTACAGTTGGCTATAATTGTAAATAAATTATTGAAACAAAAAATATTTTGGTTCATATTTGCTCATTTATCATGACTGATTCCAAGTTCAAAACGGGGCATGTAAGCTTCTGAATCCACTGATTAGTCAAATCTGTTCAACCCATGTGTCAATAGTGCTGGGGGTGTAACAGACTTAATGAACAGCAATGTCACAATTAAGTGTATATGATACATCATTAATGAAATATTGATGGGCTTTTCCAGATGTATCCCCCCCCCCCTGGAAGGCATGTCCAAATAGGACACTTCCAGTTTGAATTCATTTCAGGATTCCAATTCCAGCTGTTATTTTGGCCTTCAATTCCAGTTCGACGGTATGGAAGGCACAGCGAATTGTTGAAATTCAAGTAGCATAAAGTCTATGGGGAAGCTATGGAAGGCATTCGCATTTTCATAAATTCCAGTTGTAAATTTGTTCAAGTTCTATTTTGCACCTCAATTCCAGCTGTTATTTTAACTTCAATTCCAGAAGTGCCTTCCATAGAATTCAGAATACATCTGGAATAGCCCAATTCTTCCACATGGATTGTTCAGAATGATTAGGAAAGTTACACCATTAAAGGTTAAAAATTGTTGTTTGTAATTCTTGGAAAAGACCTTTTTAAAAAAAACACCTCTGATAAATTGCAGTTTGTACATATTTTAAATAAATAATTAACATTGGTGAAGTAATGCACATAATGGTTTTAACTTGTATTTGTCAAACATCTTTTCATTAGCTGGAGGTAAATTTTTTGCTGAGTTTCACCTAGGTATGACTCTAATTTCATCTTATGTAAGGTAGTTTATTCAATTCTAGCATTTTACATTTTTTTGCTTATCTTTGAGTTAAAATATGAAGCCAGTTGTAGCAGTATAACATATATTGTAACAGCTCATGCACCTACCGGTTTTTGGATTGTAATTTTTATTAAATTGGGTAGAAAACTGCAAACTTTAAACGTATAAAGTTTGCAACGACTTAATTTTTGTTCTAAAATCAACATTTTTATTTTTTTTATTTGATTCGTATCATCCAATAAAAAGCCAGCTATTCTGTTGTGTGAGAGCTTGGTGAGCATGTTTGACATTAATATTTTCAACTTGACTGTCAACAAAAAAACCTTACACACCCCAGGAGCATTATTAAATGTGACCCACCTTATCAATACACAAATCCGCCAAGTGATTAGTGTGTATGGCCCTCTTTTGAGAGAGCCACAATTATCACTTCCCAGGACATTTGAATCAGACAAATAATGCATGATGTACAGCATGCTTTGTGCTTTATAAAATGATTCCAATCCACTGGTTGATAAGTACCCCCGATCTTGGGACACCTTATTTCGTCATCGGGGACACCGCAGTAATGATCCTGTCGAATTGGTCTATAGGTACCTTAAGGTCGGCATAGTAAATGACATTATATGGGACATTGAAGCTGAGCATAGTCAAAAGTCACGTCCAAGGTCGAATCTCCAATTTCATCACAAACATTACCTTTGAAGTGTATTCTATCATATATATCAGGTTCAAACATCCAAAACATAAGAAATTATTATTAAAAAACCAAGATAAAATCCTCTTTCCATTAAAAACTTCAAACTCAATTTTCTCAGAACTATAGTTTCCTGAATCAGCTTGATGCCTTTTACTAAATTGGATGTAGCTTTGCAACCGAACATTCAATAACCAAAATCAAGGTGTCATTTTAAAGCTTAATATCTCGGCTTTCAGTTGAGCCCATAAAAATCAATTTTGATTTTGGGACCCTAAAGGTACCTTAAATTTCGATATGGCAGGTCAAAATTAAGAATCATGCTCCAGGAGTATGTTCGACTTACTAGACCAGGATCATGTTAACAAACATTGTCCTACATCATTCTAAATCAAACATGCCTCTGGAGCATGATTCTAAATCAAATATGCTTCTATATACTTGCTTAAATTGAAAATATTTATAAGTCAAACATGCTCCTAAATTGTAAGAGGCTTCTGCAAAATAAAGTACTGTACCATAAGTTTGGTAGAACCCCCCCCCCAAAAAAAAAGAGCTTCTCCCCAGTTGAATTTAGGAGCGTTTATGGATAGAAGTAAAGAAGGTGATATTAATTTAGAATTGGAAAATGTAATCCAATGTGATCCATTATCATGCTTTGAAGTGTCTAAGTGTGGAAGATATTGGATCCAAAACATGATAACGATAAAATTAGATGATTTACGCCCAATATTTATTGGTCCTAAAATATTGGGCTCAACTGCATCTCCCCAAATATTTTTGCAACTCGTATTTAATCAACAAACATGAGTTCATTCAATCCAATTTCATACCAAAATTGATTTGGTGTCACACAAACAATATTAATCAGTGTATTTTTCAAGCAGAAACAACCGATAAAAATATATAAAGAATTGATATGAGGTTTTAAATATTGCACTATGCTGACAAAATTCAAATACACACCATCCACATCTTCATATGCACAATTTTATGTTTTCCCATCAAGTTAAAAAGCTATTAAAGAAAAAGAAACACTATTTAAAAAAAATGGCATAAGGCAAAAACAAAAAACAAGTTTGTTTCATGCGCGTTTTGGCGCCATATATTTGTGCATTTAATTTTTTTATTTGATGTTTTAGAAAACAAATCAAAATTTGATAAAAAGAACGGGGAAAATTGCTAAATTTTTACTAAAGAAGTGTTTTCTTTTCAACAAAAACTTAAAAGCGGACAGTTTCCTTACTGAAAAAATCATCACCCATGCGGATTTTCAATCAAAATTTGCCTTAGCACCTCTTGAAACAATAAAAAAAATGAAAACAAAATAAAATAAAAAACCACACTTCGCATTTAGGTTTTTTGACCACCTACAGGAAACAAAACTTGTTTTTTGTTTTTGCGTAATACTCTGCGTTTTTGCGTAAGCATCAAAAGTTAGCAATTGACCAATTTAATTTAATTCCCTTCCTTTTTTCTTAATTTTCAGTGGATGCTGAAAGTGACTACAACAACTCGTGTCTGCTCATGGTGTTCATCGCCGTGTCGTTACGAGTGTTGATCCGCAGTGAAACTACCGTCTACAGTCCACGATTAGATGCCCATCCAAACAACTGCCATTGTTTTGCCAATGCTATCAATGCCGTTGCGGGGGCGCTCTTTACTCTACATAGACGAGGTGATATTGAGGAGAGACTTCAGGAGTTTCTAGCTGTAAGTTTCCATGTGTACATGCCAATTTCCATTAGCGTGTGCAGAAGTGTAGTTTGGCGAGCAAATTTAAACTAACTAGAAACACTGTTCGTGACCTGACCTTTTATCAGGTCACAACCTTTGTTCTTGCTTGTCGCTATTTTGTGTTATTTTGTAAGGTACGAGGACATGAGTTGGACAAAGCATAATACTCAAAAATAAAGTTATTTGCGTAGCATAACATAGGTTTTCTTGAAAGGATAGTTCAGCCCTCTGCACTTTGTTAAAATCATGTTAAGTTTTTTTTTCCATGGGGGCAGTTTTTGTAAAAGCCCTGAGGCTTCCACTCATAATATGGTAGATGGCCCTCGTTTATTTTTTTAATACCTTAATCCCATGTCTGCAGTGCTTACTAATATTTAGTCACATAGTCTGATTTCAATTGTTTTTTTTTAAACCCTTATGTCTCAAAAGTATGTCCATTTTTGTTAAGCCTGATTTGAAAATATTTTGTTGTTTTAATCACAATACAATCCTAATACTTTTATGTATAATGACTGTTTATATTTTTGTTATATTTTGCAGTTGGCATCATCCAGTTTGTTGACATTGGGTCATGATAGTGACAAACAAGTACCAAGCAAAGCCAGAGAATCACTTTATCTTCTACTAGACCAGGTAAATATTGCACGCAATGGTAAATCTGCCATTTTGTAGTACATTTAGATCATTTTTGAAGCTAATTACTCAAATTGCTCTGTAGTTCAAAAGTAATTTGAGCCGTAGGCCCCACTGTGCTAAAAATTCCACTCGGGACGATGCAACAGTGTAAAAAATCCTGGTAAATTGTCACAACTCAAATCATTGGCTTTTCAACTCTTAAGTTTTACAATTGTTTCTTGTTGATTCCCTTGATGATCGCAGCATGCTAGGTTAATATACTGTAAAAGTCTATATTTTCGCGAGAAGATATTTTCGCGATTTTGCCTGTAACAGACATTTCGCGAGTTTTTATTTTCGCGATTACCAAAATTGAGTTGCATAATATCAACGAGTAAGCTTACCAAGTCGCCATTAACAACACTCATTTGACATTCATCGCCAATTATCGGCAGATTCTACAGTGTGGAAAGTTGATTAGGAAAGTGATTGACGTGTCTCAAGACCATTTCTTTCAACTAAACAGCCAAATATATCATTATACTTTCAACTTTTTTCACTATCACATGATTGGTTTGAGAAATATTTGCCTCATATTTACCATCTACATCGTTCGTGATTTAGCTGGCTGAATGATTAAACTTCCGAATTCAACAGCTTTACATGCACAGATTCACTGCTTTGCTTGTTACGTATTTTGAGAGAAACTTTTATTGGTCGATAAAAGACATTATATTTCGCGAGTTTTTATTTTCGCGTTTGAGGATTGATTCGCGAAATTCGCGAAAATAAAAACCTCGCGAAAATTTCTACTTTTACAGTAGTTGAGATGTTTGCTTTTTTAGTGATATTTATTTCAAATTCCAGTTTTTCTCTGAAATATTGAACTTTTGTCCTTTTTAGATCCATAATTTTCCATGTTTTGGGGGAATATGAAAACAGCAAACTAGAAAAATAGCAAACTGCAATTATAAAAATGATCCAATAGTCCTTAAACTTTGAGTATCCACAAAATAATAAGGGCAAAATAAATATTTTTCTAAAATTTGACGGTGATGATTTTCTAATGCTGCTTTCATACTTATTGTCGCTTTGAAGCTTTGCAGCTCTGTAGCTTGGTTCGTTTCACACTTTTGTAGCTTTGCAGTGTTGTCGCATCATGTCGCTCTGAAAGTTGAATTCATTTCAACTCGTGCTACAAAATTTTGCCGATTTGCAAAAAATATACGTCATGCAGCGACAAAGCTGCAAAACTACACAAGTACGATCATTACTTTCAGGGATCAAGAATGCAAATTGTATTTTTCATCTCCGTATGTTGACATCTATTTTATCTTAATACTTCTTTCACAGATTGTTAAGGAGTCACCGTTCCTTACTCAAGATCTCCTGGAGTCCTGCTTCCCATACGTGCTGCTAAGAAATGCTTACCATGCTGTTCTCAAGAGAGACTAGATCATCCTACTCAGTCCCTAGAGATGCCAATAGGTTCCTGTAGCATCAACTCAAGAGTCTGTTAACAAAACTGGCTTCAATGTCTCGTGTGGCTGTATACTGTTAAGTCACCTGAAGCAACCACGTAATGGCCATTAAAAAGTTGTCCTGCTGTTGTAATGGGCATTATTGCAATATCCACAAAACAGTTGTCATGATGGGATGCCTCATCATTGCAATGTTGCTATTGGTTACCGCAAAATTTGATTTAATTTTACCAGACTTGCTACCAAGAATGAGATAACTTTTACTTGGTAAGCCCATGATATACAAGATGCAGCTAGCATCTAGTTTGATTAAAGATGCTAGGGAGTTAAAATATTTTCAACTTTTGCGTCTTTGCTAATGTCTAGCTAGGTGCTAGCTGTGTCTTGGTAAGTATATCATGGGCATTTTTTACCACACAGATTTGTGAGGTTGCAAACACCCACTACAGAAACCCTGAAATCCTAGGAATTTTCTAGTGTAAAAATTTGAATCATTGGCTATACTTCGGCCTAAAAATGAAGTGATGCTCACAGAGACAGACCCAAAAATTGAGAAATATCCATCAGGTTTTATTAATAATCCCATTAATTCTTTAAATACTGGAAAGGGATAAAACAAAGAAAATGCTGAAAAGACCAAAAGTAAAACCCAACAAGTGCGTAGAGTAAAAAAGCATAGTTCAAAAGACTTCACACGATCAATCACGATACACACATGCCATTTCCGCTACCGATACTGACCCTGCAGATTTGATTTGCAGGAAATTTAATGGTTCCAAAAACAAATGATTTTTTTTAGTAGTTAGTGATAGTTTTATAAGGTGATATTATTGACCATTTAAAATGTGATATTGGAAATTCTTGGAATGACAACTTAAATGATAATAATAATAACAGTAATAGTGTTGCAGACACCTGTACAAGGTAAAGAGATGTTAATTAATTTCTGCAAATTGATCAAATAACAGTAACTTGTTTAATATAAATAAGGGTATATAATTGCATGGTATAATAAGCAGTTAAATGCACTACTTGGTATTAATCATGAATAGGAGTCCTCATATAGGCCTAGTAGAAAAAATGTATCCAATATGTTGGTCACAATTTAACTATACAAAACTATCAAGCAGATTATGCGGACAAGAGTTTGTAGTGTACATGCCAGTCATGTTTCAATAAAAGTACCCACGGATATATTTCTACGCCTAAATAAACTTAATTCTGAAACAATAGCTCAAAAGTTGGTGACATGAAGAAGTTCTTGTTCGCTGTGATGGTTTTATTTTAAATTCAACAGAAAGTCTTGCCATCCACAATCCTTTTCTAAAAGGTTTTTTTTTAAACAAAGAGTTTGAGATGGGCACTTGTAAGTTAAGTTTGTAATAGCATTAATATCAATAAGTTATATTTTATCCTACATACTGTTATGTTAATTACATACAGTAGAAAATATCCAAAATTTCGTTATATCAGGGTTTTTAAAACAATAAAAAACAAAAAAAATTAGTAAAATGGTACTGGAAAATTACTACTTTATAACAGGGCTTTTCTTATATCAGATTTCGTTATAACGAGTTTTTACTGTATTATGTTAAATTATAATACAATTGTTTATTACCCGGTGCAGACTCCACTATCGTATTTTGCTTAAAATATTCTATGCTGATGACAAAATGGCACAGGTCATCGAATAACACACAGTTGTATTCGATGACCTACATCATTTTGTCGTCAGCATAGAATATTCTAAGCAAAATATTCTATGCAATAGAGGAGTGTGTACCGGGCCTTATCAAGTAATGTACCATCACCCCATACTGTATAAGTGGTATTTTTTGCGCTACATTTTTTTTTCGCGCAAAAATTACAACACGCGAAATGGACCAAAAATGGCTGTGCGCAAAAATTACTGAGCGTGAAAATATTGGCGTTTACAGTATGTGATTGTCCACTACAAACCTCCAGCAAAGTTGGTCCCAAGTCAATGTATTCCAGATTCAAACATATCTTTAAAATCATATGACACCCAGAAGTGGGAGCCATTGGTAAAACATTGATTGAAGTTGTCATTTTCTGCACATTTCCAAAGCAGCTACATGTAGAAAGCTGACATGAAACTGATATTTTGCAACAAGTTTCAGATATGAACATTCCAAATCCCTTAAAATCATAAGAATACAACTTTTACTTTTTTAATTATTATGACCTGTATATCAAAATAAAAAATGTGCCAACTTTGTGGACGATTCATGGTGAATAGTCGCATAAATCATATCAGATGCAATATCTTATGGTTGTTTGGCACAAAACACAGCTATATATATTGAAGTAAAATATGAGACTTGTTTGAATGATAAATAATTTTAGCAGAATATGTTATAAATTTTGATTCATACCAAAAATTTGTCAACTTTGCATTGACAAAAATTCACTGCATCTTTCACAAGTGGAATTCAACAACTATACCAAAATTTAAACAAAAATCAAATTACCATCATACTGTATAGTGAATTTTGGGGCACCTTAATACATTGTATTGTAGATTTTCATTTTCTCAAAAGAAATTGCACTCCAGATATCAAATTATGAATGATAATAATAATATAATAGGCAACACAAAATTGAAATATTGTACAATAATCAGGTCAATCATGTAATATTGCCAAAATAGTTGTATTATTATAAAGGGAAGATCGTAATGTAAATAATATGCATGTTATTGTATATACAGAGTAATGTATCTTTTTTTTTTTACTAGATTATATTGGTTGTATATTGCTCCTCGCATATGTTCTCAGTTTTGTTTTTGTCTCAGATTGACAGTATCATGTTTTGTTAGAATGAACAGTGTAAATTTTCTGAAGGTACTGGTAGCTATTTTAAGAGTTTATAAGAAATATTACAGCTCAGAGAGAAACTTGGTTCAATTGAAAAAACATTTTGATTGTCATCCCAATTTTGTATGTAGATTTTAACAAGCATGTAACAAATTAAAACAAGTAACATTTAGGTTGTAACATGTTACAATTGTCTTCATAGATTGCATTATTTTGGATTTATGTGTACTTTCAATGAATTTTACAAAATCATACAGTGGAACCTCGTTAACACAAAAACCTTGATAGCACAAAATGATTTTGAAGTCCCATGTGTTGATTTTTCTATAGAGAAATGGTTGGATAACACAAAATCCTGATCACAAACTAAAATCTGGGGCCCCAGTGATTTTGTGTTAACGAGGTTCCACGGTAATATTGATGTGATATAATGTAGACAACTAAAAATATCTATGATAAAATTGAAAAAGCTACCATACTTCAGTAATGTCACCCGTTAAACTGTATTGTCTGCCGGAGCCTTATTTATTTTGTAACCTGTGATTTTTAAGTATATGGTGTTAGTTTTTTTATTACCACATTAAGTTAATTTCTTACAGCCGGTGCTGTATTTTTCATATAATATATATATATATATATTTTGATGCATGATGATTTTAATATGTGATGGTTTACTGAATGTTATTTGAATGACCCTAATGTGGTAGATATGCAATGTAATTTCTTGAAAGGAGCATAATCATGGAGTAACTTTTTGTACTTACAAATGGAATATGTGTATTAAACTTCATATAAATAACAATTTGAATGCTTCTTTCCAATTTGTGATAAATGGGTATTTCATATGTAACAGCTTTAAAGGCCTTGTATCCATAGACTGTTCCCCAGTGTGTGCCCATGTTGCGTATTCCATTGACCCCAATTTTCACTTGCCACACATACAACAAACCATTGTTTACTTAGTAGTCGTGTTTGTGACCTGGTTCGTGACAATTGGGACAATGGCATATGCCACAGGGGTATATGGATACAGGGCCTTGCACATACACAAGGCCACTGTCACAATTAGGCCCTGTATCCATTTGCAATTCCTCTGTGGCATATGCCCTTGGTCTGTGTTCCATCATCCCAAATTGTCACTCGCTATACACACAATGTTTGTTTTGTTAGTGGCCGCATCAATGACTTTGTGTACGACAGATGCTCCATTTGGCACGCAACAATTGGGGATAATGGCACACGGAACAAGGGTGTATGCCACAGGGGAACAGCCAATGGATACAGGTCGTTTATTAAGCCTCATATCCATTGGCTGTACCTATATGTCGTGTGCCTTGTCTCGCTTTCCATTGTTTGTAATTGTGCGGCGCAACACAGACAATAAACTTAATTCTGCTTAGTGATCATGTCAGTGTCCTTGTTAATGCAGATGATTTCTATGACCTGGCAGCACCAACAATCAATATGTTCATACTTTGGTAACACTACGTCATAGGAATATCTGCCGTACACCGGACCATTGATATGATCACTAAGCAGAACGATCTTCATTGTCTGTGTAGCGCCGAACAATTACAAACAATGGAAAATGAGACAAGGGCACACGGCATATGGGTACAGCCAGTTATACAAGTAGTAGGTTTGTTTCACGATGTTTTAATAGCAAATACAGTACTGACGTTTCGGACGGAAGTCGTTCATCAGAGTGAATAAATTTGTGGGAGAATGTATGGGAGAAAACGGGGGATCGCGCGCTAAAGATGCGGCATGCAATACGCGAGACAGGGAGTGAGGCATGATTAGAACTGGTGGGGGGGGGGGGAAGAAACACGCCACAAGGGAACAGCCTATGCACCGTTCTCTATTGTTCTAAATTTTGACACATCATGCAGACAATAAACTTTGTTCTGCTGAGCATGAAGAATGGAGACTGTTTATTCTGTGGTCACAGGGATAATCTGCCATACACAAGGCCACTGATATTATCACTAAGGCCCTGTATCCATTGGCTGTTCCACAGTGACATGCCCTTGTGTTCAATTGTCACTCACCATACACACAAACCTTTGATTTGCTTAGTGGCCGTATCAGTGACCTTGTGTACGACAGATACTCCCTGTATTTGGCAGGTGACAATTGGGAACAATGGAACAAGGGTATATGCCACTGGGGAACAGCCAATGGGTACAGGGCCTAATGCTTTCATACTTGTGTACTTTTGCAGCTTTGTCGCTGCATGGCGTATATTTTTTCTGGTTGTCGTAGCGGCAAAGCTACATGTCGCTGAGATAATGGATATCGGCAAAATTTTGTCGCACAACAAACTTTTTTGAGTTGAAAGCAGCACAAGGCCTCGTATCCATAAGCTGTTCCCATATGGGAAACACCCTTGTTTCATTTTCCATTGTTCATAATTGTGCCGCCCAACACAGACAATAAACTTGGCACTGTGTACAGCAGTTGTTTCATTGTCTGTGTGGTGCGTAATTGGAAACCATGGTAGAGCACACGCCATATGGAAACGGCCTATAGATACGAGGCGTAAAGCCATCATTCTGAGTGCTGTTGAAATGCATCAGTACATGATGGGTGTTCCAGAAAAACCTACAATTAATATAATGCAGTACCCTAAGGCCCTATATCAATTGGCTGTTCCTCTATTGCATATACCCTTCCCCAATTGCCACTCACCAAAAAATAACAATTTGTTTTGCTTAGTGGTCGTATCAGTGAACTTGTGTACGTCAGATGCTCCGTGTTTGGCGTGTGACAATTGGGGACAATGGCACAGGGAACAAGGGCATATGCAAAAGGAACAGCCAATGGATACAGGGCCTTAAGAGAAGCATTCACATAGAACCAATTGCAATGGCAAAACATGACTTCAAAACCATGGAGCAATTAGAGGAAAAGTTTTATGCCCAAGAAAACAAGGAGGTGAGGTCGATCCGCCTAGGTCTTGAACCTGGAACCTCTGTATGACGTCACTCTTGGCATTTACAACTTCTTACCCAAACATTTTTCTATTTTTTTGACGTAAGAAAGATTATTATTAAGATCTGTAAAGATTGTGCTAAATTTGGCACTTTTGCTCTCTCAAAAATAAAGAAATACATTAGAAATACACTGATAAATGGATGCATGTGAGACTTTAGCCTACATTTTTCTTATTTATGTGGCACATTGCAAGGCCTAGTTGAGAACCCATGATCTACCAATATTGGTTGGACAGACTTTGAATCCATGAGTGCGGTGAAATTTTAGGAATCTATCAAAGTGAGCATCAGCACTTATCACCGCTTGAGCATGGGCTGCTCAGGTCTCGCTTGATTTCAATTAATAGAAATGATGCGCACGTGCTGGAAAAAGAGCCCAGGTTGTACATTGATGCGCTACCCAGACTCAGCCATAGTAGGAATTGAAGGTAATATTACAGGTAATTGAAGGGAATATATTATTAGTAGGGCAGCTGGTTTCTCAAAGAGGCTTAATTAAGGAGTAGGTCTAACCAGTAACCTAGAAAAAATCGAATGGTACCAGCAGTTAGG
>JXSR01S016253.1:19382-30556 GCA_000969725.1 Ophiothrix spiculata | reverse complement strand
TTAGAAATATCATTTCCCTTCTTTATATATTTAATCAAAAAAAACGATGCAAATCGGTCATTAAGAACTTTTACAGCAAAATTTTGATTTGGTGGCCATTTTTGCCAAAATCCAGATTTTCCGATCCAAACGAGCTTTATGACGTCATAATTACGTAACGCATTGGCCGAGTTTTATGATCTTGGTATCATTGGATAGGGGAGGACCATATCTATCTATTAATAGCAAAACCAAGTTCATAGGGGTTCCGTTGCAAAAATTTAGGGGCCCCCCCCCTTGGGTAGACGTGTTACAAAAAATAGCATGGGTAGACGAGGGTTAAATCAATATTTGTTTCGACAACATCTTATCGTGTCAAGTTGGTTGACCAAAATTCACAGGTATTTAAGTTATTTTGCACCCTGTATGATTTTCACCTACCCTATGTGAATATGTTTTTTCAGTAAAAATTAAAATCGTTGGGAAATAAGCTTTCCAGCGATATATATAGTTTTGTGGGTCTTAACTGCACTCATTATTAAAGTTATAGTCTGTTGAAATACAAAGTGCATGGTTTTTCTAATGTTTTAATGTGAAACACAAAATAGGACCAGTTTGTGACTTATTGCCTAAGCGTAATGTTATCCAAAATGGCAAAATCGTGCAATAGGCTAATACGGATGAAACCTGTGTGTAAGCACTCAAGGTCATTCAATATTTCAATTACATTTTTCTCATTCAGAAAAATTGAGAACATTTTGGGCTTAATTAACACCAATCAATATACAAATGTCCATTGATTTCGATGTCTAGCTATGGGACGTTACACTACTGATTCGAGAAAATCATGGGTTGTTGCGGGATCTGCTCATCTCTGCGTGGCATTACATGAAGGGACAACCAAGACATTGGGCGTCATGATACCTAACATCAGTCGGCATTATGGCATAGATGAGTGGACGGTTGGCATTATTATTGCCCTCATGTACTTCGTTGGAACTTTCGCTTGTAAGTAATAACAACTTTCAGAGGGAAATCATTTCTACTCCGATGAATTTATTGCCATTGTGTTCACATTTGTTTGGAATAACTTATTAAGCACTCTAAATTTTGCAACGGATAAATTATACTATACTATACTATACTACCAGGCATTTGTAAAGCGCCCTACAAAGATCACAACGCTTTCAGAGGAAACATATATAATCATAATACAAGAAACAATAATAAACAGAAATAAATAACATAAATTAACAACAAAACAATAAGTGTACCCTTATTCAAACAGATGTGTTTTCAAACATGATTTAAAAGCACTCAATGTTTTAGCCTTTCTGATGCTTATGGGAAGTGAGTTCCACAGACGTGGTGCTGCAACTTGAAAAGCTTTGTCACCAGTACATGTTCTTGATCTTGAAATTGCGAGAAGGGTGGTATCGTATGATGAACGAGTGGCATAAATTGGCTTTTTGAATGATATGAGATTCTGCAAATATTCAGGTGCTAATTGATTCACACATTTATAGACGATTGTCAGGATCTTAAATTCAATACGAATGAAGACGACTTAACAATTGGGCGCTAGGTGTGTCACGTCCAACCAAAAAAATAAGTCTAGCTGCCCGATTCTGAAGGCGCTGAAGACGAGTCAAATAATAATCAGTGGCTCCGAGCAGTAAAGCATTACCATAGTCTATTCGGGAAAACACAAGTGCCTGAACAGCAAGTTTAGAAGTTTCAAAATCCATGAAGCGTCTGATCCTAGAAAGGTTACGTAAGTGAAAGCTGGTGCATTTGATGATAGATGAAATTTGACTGGACGTGTTCAACCCTGGGTCAAAAACGACTCCAAGATTTCTAAGCGCCAAAGTTGGGTCAACTGTAACATCATCAAGAGTCAATTTAACTCCCGATAGACGACCTATGAATCTGGTTGATGCCGCAATAAAAAAACTCTGTTTTTCCCTGGTTGAGCTGTAATAATGTAGTTGTGAACGAATCACAAGCGTTAACAAACCCCAATAAGTGGGATATTATTCGTACAAATTTTTGTAGTACTCTACGTTCATTATTGGTTTCATTTGTCCTTATTTAATGATATTGCTTGAGATAGTAAAAAGAACACGAAACCCAGCATTGTTATGATGTCAAATATTGATCAGCTGAAGTTCCAGCTTCACATGATTTCTTAATTATTATAACACGGGGTTATTTTTAATGTTCTTGAATTGCAGGAATGACAATTTTTTGAATTTATAAAGTTGGACATATCAGATCTGCAAGACGAAAACAAAAAAGAACCAGATCGCTAAGTCCAAGCATTCTCATGTATGAGGAGACTGAAAACTTTGGCACTTATTTTGTCCTCTTTTTACTGATTTCAATGTCATTTTTTCTCATTTCCGCCTAAGCCCATATATAATAGACCATTAACAAAATTTGGTTCACCAAAATCCGTAGAGTAGGTTGTCTGATACATGGTTTAAAGAAATTTTGTAAGGCCTATACCATCAAATGTAATTAGTAAGTTGTTTATGATTGGCTAATACAGAATTTGAGATTGACCTCACTTAATCCGTTTTTAATGTTTGGATATGTGAAAAATATCCCACTTCCAAGGCTTGTGGAATGGTTAAACTGTTTGCTAAACACTTTTGATGCTATGTACTTTGAATAAAAGTAAATATAACGCTTAAATGATATAATTGCCATTTAATGGCCATAGGTGTCAAAATTGGTCTTTTTGGTAAAAGGCTCGTAATATTTCTTTAATCTTTATATAAGTTACACCGTGTATTTTCGGGAAAAGTATTGTTAGTGCACCAACACGAAGTTGTCCTAAAATAATGCATTTGTATTTTGGGGACATGTATCATGTTGTTATTGAAATATAAATAGCCAAGAAATTACTTTTGGTTAATTCCAGTGGAAACTGAACCTTTTTTGATTTCAAGCAAAAAATCAGCTTTTTTATTCGACCACATAAACATGTTTTTCAGTCATACATTTGTTACTTTGTACGTGAGAAGTATTTGCCAATCAGAAATTGTAAAGTTTGTCTATCCGTGCAAGAATGAGCACATGTTTTGTTTCAAAAATGTCACAAACGTTACCAAAAATTACACCAAAATGTCACAAACGTTACCAAACGTTACAACACAAAACAATGCATTAAAATAATTCCTAGTGATATAATGTTCTGTAATTTTTGTGAAATATTTGTAAATATGTCTCCCATAATCGGTGTAAGGCGCAATAAAAAAATCGTTGACACTTCAGAGAAATTGTACTTTGAAGTCATTAGGAGCAAAAAACCATTTCCGTGCGCAGTCACAAACGTTACCGAACGTTACGTGGACTTTACTCAGGATTTTGGCAATTGATTTGATTTTCAAGCACCTATATGTCTTGACCCTACCAGTGAGCACCATTATCAACAACAAAATCGTTGATATAATGTTTTTGCTAGGTTCTGTGGCCATTTAAAAGTGAAATTTTCAATTTTTCGGTCACAAACGTTACTTTGGAATGAGCCTTTTGCTAATTACGAACCATTTTTCGAAAGATTGACAACTATGTCTATTTAATTAAATATTGTCATATGGAGACTATTAAGTTTATTAACAGTACGCTCATCAAGACAGTAAAACAAACGTTCAACCATTTGTTTACAACTACATAATCTGTTGCAACATTTAGAAACAAATTAGAGTGTATTGTTCAACAGCATATGTCAGTGACATATAATATATATTTAAAATAAAGTATGTTTGGCTTGGACAGTAGGCGTATATAGGGGCATTTGAAATAGATTTATCCGAATTGTTTATAGTTCAAATATAAACTTCTCAATATCAAATCCAATATTTTGGTACTCAAGGATATATTTCGACATCCTATAAGGAGTCCTGGTCACTCAACACTGATGTTGTTGTGAGGTGTTTCTAGATACTATCAATCCTTAAAGTGGGATGCCGAGTCGACGTTATATCCAAAAGCTGTAGAGGTTCAAAGAAATATATTTGGAATCTGATAGGACAACTCATTGGTTGAAAGAAACCATATGGATAAAGAGTACAGGAGAAAGAACTATGAACAAGGACGAGGGGGCACACAGTCTTGATCCAATCTAATTATCAAGCAGCATCCTGTACGTTCAGCTATGACGTGATCTATAGCAATCCTTACTTTGGCTATTTTTACCCAAGCTAAGGATTGCCAGGATCATCAGTGCGGAGTGAACAAGATTTCCGATTGTGTTAGTCAAATATATTCCTGTACCAGCTGCTATTCAGTTGTGTAGAACGTACTTGTAAACGACAGCTCGCTAGCCCGACGGCTCGCTAATCTGAACACATTACTCAATGCGGAAAATATAACCTTGAAAAAGGTTCGCTAGTCCGAAAAAAAACAGCTTGCTAGTCCGAAGGTTCGCTAGTCCGAATATGAAAATAGGTTCGTCAGTCCGAATTTTAAAAAGAGCTCGCTAGTTCGAATTTCAAAAACGGCTCGCCAGTCCGAATTTTAAAATAGGTTCGCTAGTCCAAATTAAAAAAAAAAAACAGGTCGCTAGTCCGAATGAGAAAAATTATGAGTAAATTCGGACTAGCAAGCTGTTTTTTATATTCTGACTAGCGAGCCTTTTTATAAATCGGACTGGCGAGCCTAAATTACAATTCGGACTAGCGAATTGTCGGACTAGCAAACTGTCGGATTAGCGAGCCGTCGGACTATCGAGCTGTCCCCAAAATATTCCCCCTGGACTCCAAGTCTGCCTTTTCCATAGACCATAACGGAAATGCATGAAACTAACGTTGCGTGAGACTTGTTAGTCTATTTTCAACCCGGACAATGAGAACAGGGGACTAGCATCACTTCACTGTAAAAACTGTGTTTAGCAAGATAGAATGCACTTCAAAGGTAACGTTTCTGATGAAATTAGAAATTCGACCTTGGACGTGATTTTTGACTGTGGCCGTATCTCGTAATTTACTATGCCAACCTTCACATTTTACATTCTTGCATATCACAAAGAAGCGGGAGATCTATACCATGATTTTGCAATATAACTTTTTTGCATGATTCTGTTTTAGCTTTAATCGTTGGACCACTGACTGATAAAATGCCATCAAGATATATTCTCCTAACTACCGGCATATTGGCACCAACAGGACTCGTACTTGTATCAAAGGCTACCACCAGTATAGAAGGATTTGGAACCCTTATTGTACTGTTTACAGGTATTTAGTGCAATTCCAGAGGAGGCAGGAAATGACACAATTCCTATTTTCAAATCAAAATAACTCACAAAAACACGTTTGTTCAAAAAGCCAGTCGCGTACATGATAACACGTATAGGCACCTTAGCGATGTACATTATAGTAAACATCTAACGGTGTTTATTTAAAATTTTATTTCATGAAAACTAGTGTGGTTTGTTTAACCCTCAAAGAGCCGGGCTTTTTCGACCCATCTCACAACCGGGGGGAGGGGGGGGATTGACGAAACATCAAGTGTAGGGTACTGGTGGATAGCTATGACCCTCACGAGTCCATTGGTACCAAAAAAATTGAAATCGGACATTGTATGACGTCACAGTGACGTCATAAGTGACGTCGCGTCGAAAAACGCGAAAATCACCAAAAATCGCCAAAATCGTCGTTTTTCGCAATTTTTTCGAGCAAAAGTTGCAATTTTTATCAATTATGTGTGGCAAAGTATACTTAGGCATGTTCTTACTCTAAATAAATCAAATAAATACAATAAACCATAGTGAAAGTGTATCCTAAAAACAAAAAACACGATTTGTATGTAATTTGCATTGAAAATCAGTTTTTGGTCAGTTTTTCGGTTGACCCAGCTTGCCATTACGGAACGCCACGTCCTAACCCTAGGTCTGATTTGCACAAAAATGGTCTTAAAATAAGCGCAAGGCTTCAAGTAAAAAAGTCAAGAAGTTTCAGCGCGAAAAAATAACAACCGGTGGAGGTATAAAAAAAATTCCGGAGGGCGGGGCGGATTCCGCCCCCCCCCGGCTCTTTTAGGGTTAAGCAACCCCAACAGATTTGAGGTTTAAAAATTATTTTACAAAATAATTTGATGCAATTATCATAGCTCTAATAAAATGAAGCAAAATGATTGTGACGATCTAACACGAATTATGAGCCGTTTTGTTCTTGGGAAAATCATTATACAAGGAAAAACAAATAGAAATAATACTTTAATTTCATTTTAGTTCTAATTCCAGTACATAATTTGAAGAACAAAACTCTGCTATCAGGAAGTAAATGAAAAGTCACAATTAGTGAAGATTTTGCTTTTCAGCCTCTGAAGTGAAACTTGGACGGACAGATCGTCATAAAAGTGCAAGAAAGTCGTATCCGCAAAGGCTGCATTATGTTATATTTATTGAATACCTTGTTACTATAAAAATCGTTAAAATCTACCGTATGTCTGGTTCTTGAAATGGTTCTTCAGGTGACACTCTCACCTCACGAACCATTTCAAGAATCACTGATTCAAAACTTCAAGACTGGAGATAATAGGCTCATTCTCCGATAAAGCGTGCAACTTTGCAATTTTCGTGTCGCTGACATATATGTATCTTGTTTAAATTTGTTAAGCCCATTATACATGATTTTAGTTGTTTAATTTTGTAGACGAGTCATATTAGTGACATGAATTAAATTAGAAGTTGAAACATGCCGGTGTGAAAGGAATCTTAGTCCCCCTGAAATGGTAGTCCGCCTTACATAGACCATAACGGAGTAAAGCGTGAAACTAATGTTGCGTGAGAATTGTTAGCCTATACTTTACTGTACAACCCGGACATTAAGAACGGTGGACTTACATTCCTGCTACAGTGGTAAAAAACAAAAAAATATTACTCGAAAAATGCCTTACCCTTGTTTTACCCATGTCGCCGGCCATGTTGGGTTTTATACAGTGTAGCCCAACTCTTTTCACATGCATGCGAGTCACATACAGTGTGTACTATTTAACAGTCTGTGTTAGACTCTAATTAAAACAAAAACCCAATACACATGAAGTGCTGGGCGCGGGAATCAAACCCGGACCTCATTGGTGCATTGACCAACAGCCGGGACCAGCAGCCGGGACAGCAGACTCACCATCACGTTTGCCACTTTCAAAAAGTCATATATTCCCCTATTAATTGATTCTCACCAGTTTCATTCATGAGCCCTTTTTCATTCTGCGCAATAATGTCAGTGTAAAATAGGAATGCCTATCATGTAGGCCTGTATTAATACGGTATATCATTAATTTATATTTCTTTATAGGTTTTAATTTGAGAATTGTGTTTGTCGTTTCTTTGGCCAAAGTGGGTGAATATTTCGATGCGTATACTGCAGCTGCCTACAGCTTGGCACTGACGGGTGCTTCTAACGGGGTCGCGGTCTGTGCACCGTTATCTCAGTTTCTTTTACTTCAGTACGGATGGAAAGATGCTTTGTTCATGTACGGTGGTATTTTAACTAACTTACTGGTGTGTGGACTACTTATATCTGAACCGCCACATAAACAACCACCAGGAAAATCTGTACAACACGAATATTCACAAATTCAAGAGTGCGGAGAGATCGACGTTGCACCAATCCAAAATCTTATAGATAAGCTTGGCTTATCACTTTTTCGTAATCCAAAATATGTTTTAGTGTTGGTCGCAAGCTTCACCGCTTTCTTCGGGTGGGCTGGCTGGCTAATATATGTTGTTCCACATGCTGGGGACAAAGGATTGATGTTATATGCAGCAACATCTTTGGCTACTGCATGCGGTGTAGGTAACGTGATCGGAAAAGTGATAATGCCTATTTTAATGGATCGAAATTACGTATCTCCTGTTCTGGTCATTTTTCTGGGTCTGACATTGGCAAGCTCTTGCTTAATGATTGATACAGTCGTCACAGGCCAAGTAGTACTGATACTACTTTCTGCCGGATTTGGGTTCGGATTTGGAATATCCTCTTTGGCAATCATTGTTCTGTGTAAAACATGCTGCGACTCCAAAGATTTAACTAAGGCTATGGGTTGGATGACTGCTACAGCTGCAATTGCGAGACTTTCTGCTGGATTCTGTGTTGGTTAGTGTTCTTTTCTTAAAGTTTTGAAAAATATTGATTGAATATCACAAAGCTTTTATTTCATTTGATTATTATTTTTAGCTATTGACATATAATTTATCTTGTATAGGGGTGGACCATTATCAGATCTTATTGGTCTCCCGGCCACTCCTCCATATGTTTGTTCTTGTTTTCATCTATTTGTTTCTTGTAATATATGTATACGGAAATAAAGAACCTTGAACCTTGAAGCTGTATCTGCATATCAACAACCTCGAGAGCAAAAGACCTGATGGTCAGTGCCCTTGGCGGGACGCTGTCACGCTAGAGGGCAAACATATTATCAGGACGGTGTTAAAGTGTACACATTTTCAGTCCGGTGTAATGAGGTACAAGGTCCGAGTGTCCTATAGCTACTAGGCAATTGTGTAGAATGTCTTGTACATGTGCGATCAATAAATAATAATCAGACCATCTTTACACTCGATGTTTGTTCACAAACTGAAAAAAGTAGTGACAGGAATGACCTTCTGGTCCCATATTCATGAAACACCGTTAACTCTAGTTAGCTGCTAACCTTTTATCTACCTGTCAAAATTTGACAGATAGACAAAGAGTTAGCAGCTAACTAGGGTTAGCGGTGTTTCATGAATATGGGAACTAGTCTATTATATTAAGACTCTTTTATATAACACATTACTGTAATTTATGCTATTTGCTTCATTTGGATTCAAGAGTACTAACACTAAAATAGAAAGGAAAAAGTATACTTTAGGTCCCATCAAAAACTATACCCTTACCCTAAACCCTAACCCTAAAACTAACCCTAACCTTACACCCTAACCCTAACCCTAACCCTAAATTAAATCTAACCCTAACACTAACCCTAAACACTAACCCTAAAATTCTGGATGGGACCTAAAGTACATTTGGTCCTAGAAATTATTCCCAATATACTTAACGTGTGATAAAAATACCCACCACATTTGTTTGGAACCAGACCGCGCGTGTTGGGCTCATTATGCAAGAAATGACATCACTACTTCCGCAGCATGTTCCATGTAGTTCAATTAGACCCGGACTCCTGGTTATGGGAGTTTCCCAGTTTCATTACACCGGGATTCTAATACAATAGTTCTACAGCTTTTGAGTTATTAAAAAGAGTTTTTTCCGACAAACGGAATCTTCATGAACAAAATTGTTGTACTGATATCTAATTCAAAATGGAAAAAGGTCACCCAGTTCGTTATTGAAAAAGAGACATCTCAAACAGTACATGCTAAACTTTAACACTTATCCAGGTACTGAAATGAAGATGTATGCTTTTCCCAGGCCCGTAGCCAGGATTTTTTCAAGGGGGTGCGGAATTTTAAAAAAATGACCTTTTGGGGGAAAATTTTTCGTTTTGTTCGACCCTAAACTAATTTTAATGGTTTTGAAAAAGTGACAAGCAAAAAAAAAGGGTTTTAGCACTTTTGCAAGCATTTTATGCAGTGTTTTATTAAACAACGACCTACATTTACATTTTTTTTTTGGGGGGGGGGGTGCGACGCCCCCACCGCACCCCCCTGGCTACGGGCTTGGCTTTTCCGTAAGTGTTTGTCTCTGAAATATATACAGTTCTTATGACTGGACGGATCATTTTGGGACCAAACTGAAATACAATTAATTTATTGCGATTTCTTACTGTTTTTCACTTGTTTTAGGTTGGCTTGCAAGCGTTACAGGGAATTACAACATGGGTCGGACTGTCATGGGTGTCATCGGTTTCATTGGAGTCCTAATGCCTGGCGTTGAAATCATCCGGCAAATTGTTACGAGGTTGAGCATTGTGGTAGCCTGAAGGCAGGACTAAAAGTGCACGGACTAGACCATTTTCCAACGTGCAGTTGATAACTACTTAATTGTCATCTGACGTTGACTAGTCCCCTAGTACCATTCGTTGGTGGTAAATTAAAAAATGTTAAAGTATCTTAGTTATAAGTTATATCTGCTAATATTAATTCAGTTTTTCGTAGCGAAGATTCAATCGGTCAATATTTACTTATTTCTTATTATATACCTCTTTTACTTCTCCTTAAGCATGTTAAGCAAATATCAACTCAGATACGTTTAAAATATCAAAACAGAATTAGCGCACAAATAAATTCTTCTTATATTACAACCACTTGATTCCACACCTTTGTCAATAAACAGAAGTGATAAAAACGCAGTTACTGGAAGCTTTGACAAATTAAAGTCATAAAACTCGATCCTCACTCCAGACGCTTTAACATCTTAGACTTACAACCCTTGATCCACATTTTAAAACATATAGGATCTGATTACTTGAAAACGAAGAAATGTGTTTCAGCAAGCAAAAGTGGGTCTCCGATAAATCTAAGCTGCTCTCTGAACGTATATATGATTGCATTACCTTAATATTTTACAGTGAGACATATAATACTTCATATGTCTGGAAGATTAGCCTAAGTTTGCTTCCCATGATTTCGACATGTCCTGTTTAACATCTTTTGAATAACTGCCTAGATCTCTAGGGTTGTATTCATTTTTGTCGCAACCAAGTTACTGCTTAATAAACGCACATCTTGCATTATCTTGTTTAGATTAAAGGCCAGATTCCTTGTATTCGTTTGCAACGCGGTTGCGGTGCGTTTTACACTGTAAGGGTGCTGGTAGTGGTATAATTTAAATCACACGATTGAATGGAGATTTAAGGTATCGGGTTGGAAGCTGAGATTCAATTTGTCCGTCCGTTTTTAATGCGGTTTCATTACAGCATCTTCTCATATTGAAAATTTCCGCTTGACCAAAACGCATTCAAAACGAATGAATCGCTCAAGGGACCGATTCAGGTAAACGCATGGGTTTCCGGATAGCAAACAGACCGGATAAAAGGAATCGATCTCGCTAAAAAAACATTATATCGATTCAAAACACATCGCATGCGGAATCGCATTGACAACGGACGGTCAAAATTGAATCTCAGCTAGGGTATCATTTCACCCATTTTTGCCAATTTTATGTCCCACATAGGGTCACCTTCGCACCTTCGGAACTTGTGGAACTGGGGTGGTTACCCGGAAACAAATATCAGCCCCCCCCCCCCCCCCC
>JXSR01S016252.1:24742-38021 GCA_000969725.1 Ophiothrix spiculata | reverse complement strand
TTTTGGATTCGTTATCAGCACAAATAAATCTACCAAATACTAAATTTTCAAGAAAATAAATGGAGTATTTCTTTCTTAGAGAAAACCCCTTAAGCGCCAGAAACCCTGGACACCCCACGATAAGTGAAGGAGGTGCCACTTTAACATCTTGGTCCTTTTGTCCCTCTCTCCATGTCACAAACCTTGCCCCTCCACACCAAATGCCCCCACTTTTATTCAGTGGCGCGAATTTTTAGCTATTATGTCAATTTCTTTCTTGCAACTTTGTTTTTTCGCGCTTCCAATAGGCCTACTTTATAACAAATTTAGGTTTAAAAGAATGAGGGGAGAGTAACTTGGCAGGGCTTAGAAGTTCCGTCAGGAGGGAACTTTTGGGCTTTGCCCCGGGCTTTGACCCCCCCCCCCCCCCCCCCATCCCCCGTGGCGACCAGCCTCTCAAGTTACGCCATTGCCTATAGATAGTTCCTATTGCAAGTCACAAGCTGAGAGACTTGTCCATTTTATTTGGTTTTTGATGAAACTTTCAAGAAAAAGGGTACTTTTTCAAACACTAGTGTGAAAACTAAAAACCCTATTTAGGGTGTGAATAGGGGGAAAAGGGTATACCCTCCACTGATCCTTTAGGGGGTGTTTTGAAAAACTCTGGTCAAGCTATAACTGCCTGCAACATTATACTTGAGTGGCACCAGGTGTAATGAAATACAGCGTCCGTGTGACTGAAATGTCCTAGCTACTATTAAATTGTGTAGAACGTACTTGTACATGTGCGATCAATAAATCATTGATTGCGACTTATTCCGTGTAGTTCAATTGGACCCGGACTCCTGGTTATGGGGACACTCAGTCTCATTACAGGGCTAACTTTTGACTCTTTGAGACTATGAGTTCATTATAAAATAATAATCATTGATTGATTACTTTTCTCACGAAGTAAGGGCTAAGAGTAAATTGTACAACTTGTGCAGTTGGAAGTGACCATCTTTCTCTTTCTCTTTTCTTGCTATCTTTTCTATTTCGGCATCTTTTCAAAGATAGATAAGCCATTTCTGGCTGTCAAGGTTGGTAGTTTGTATGAGCTTGGAAGAGACCAGATTAAACCAAGGTAAACAAACAAACAAAAATCTACATGTAGGCCCAGAAGCCTGATGGGTATACTACTAGTAATAGTAATAGGCCTACGCTTTTCATTATATTTGCTAACTGCAAGTTTCTTAAATATTTAGATTGCAAAGAGGTAATTTAGCTCGATATTTTTACCTGTAGTTTACATAGTTGTAGGCGTATGTTGTAGGACAGAGGTAGGCCTATAAATTTTTTATAGCAGAATATAAGACTAGTCACTAAAGACTTGCAAGGCATTGTTTTGTCTCGCGAAACTTTTTCCTCAACAGAAAAATCAAAAATTACATAGCGCCCTCTAGAAAAACAAGGTTCACGAACTCCCCAACTTATCAATGCACATTATTTACATGTACAGCAATTCTATCGATCAATTACACGAAATCAGCTTGCGATCATGGCGGACGTCTTCAAGGCTGGAGGTCTGGAACCAGGACATAAAGATTCCATAACATCAGGTAAGAATTAATGACATCTTGACTGAGTAAATGTGCAGGTAGAACATACTCTGTGCTATGGCTGGAACAAGTTTGAAGCCCGTCGAAAGGCCCGTTTTTTGGAATGATAACTTTGTGGTTTGTTTTGCATGTTTATGTGTGTACGGTATCAATTAGCATTGGTTGCATTGGTGATTGATAGCAGTTCAATTTATAATTTTACCATTGAAGTGGAACGGATTTGGATGTATAGTACTACAGTATTACCAAGATTATTGTTACTATTTCCATCATTTTATACCAGTTGTTACAGTGATAAATAGTAATAATCCTGTATAGTTTATAGTGGACTGCTGGATTTTAAATTTCAATGCTAAGGGCAATACGCCAGTTCGACAATTCAGAATGAGCATGCATTGTGGGTAATTTTCACGATCGAGTGTGGGATAAACAGAGCGCGACTATAACGTATTTTCAATGGAGTGAACTTTGCCGTTTTCACCAAAATGTTGCTAATATTAGTTTTATATCTAAAATGTCTTTCCTCTCTTTTGTTATTTTGTTGTTAAGATATGTTTTTCAATATATATTGTGAACATTTGTCAATGTGATTTACAACGCAAAAAATCATAAGTATTGTGAAAACGGCAAAGTTCACTCCATTGAAAATACGTTAATAGCCGAATTTGTTTATCTCACACTCGATCGTGAGAAATTACCCACAATGCACGTTGATTCTGAATTAGCGAACTGGCGTATAAGGCTAAGCTTTATCGGGCATGTATTGGCTTCCGCAAACCAGGCCTCAAATACAGAGAACTGTAGAGTGATCCGAGCATTAGATCTGTATCCCTCTACATGAACTAGGCAATGCTGTGAGCCTGTGTCCTAGATTTTACTGTTACGTCTGTAATTTGCTATGTATTTAAGTTAACCCAACTCACCTGTAATGACATTTATCCAGTCTTGTGGATGACGGTACAACTTTTAAGTTTATTTAATTTGGTTGGAGTTAGTTTGCAGGCAAACTTAGTAAGACCGGGTAGAAGAAATTATCTTTTATCGGGAAGTGCTTTTATCATTTTACGAATTCTCCCTATACTAAGTTTGCACATTGAGCTATATACAAAACCGAGGAGCGCCAAAATTGTCCCTTTAAAATATTGATACTCACTCCCAAAGTGGTCTGCACCTAATCTTTGTTTCCTTAATCTTCACATCAATAATTTAAATTCCGCTAAAACTTTCTGCATTTTTTGGAAAATGAGGATCTATTCTCTCCCCGTGTTAATCAGCGGGACTAAATTTTCATGTCAATTTCAGCCTGCATCCAACGACGTAACAAATTAGTCGAGTCGTTATACAACATTTATGATTGTAACAGACGGGACATTCGCGTTAATTCACTTGGTTGACCGTAGCAAATGAAGACTGGTAAAAGAGATTTTGGGAGCGAATCATTTTTGCTTCGCTCGTTATCTATTTACGTGGCTCCTCGTAAATCGTGCTTCAATGCTTCAACGGTGTGTGTGAGGTGAGCGACCAAAATAAAAAAGACACACATACCATTGAAGAACCTTTAACTAGTTGGAGTTGATGTATTACACATTTTCTTCAGGTTTGGAGAATTTATCTTGGTGTAGTATTTAGGCCTATAATTCAAATTTATTTGAGAAACATTGGCTCTACATATAGATGCTATAAATTGTTGTTGACGCCTTTCAGCAAGTTCTAAACTAGGGACTTGACTTGGTTTCTGACATTTTTCTCCAATAGACTGCATTAAACAAATGATTGGCAGCAGAGATAGTTTTGCAAATTTTTTTCTTCAGTCTTGCCATGGTACCAGTTCTCATTTACTAGGATGTGTAAATGCATTTTGAGCTCTTATGTCATCATTAATCATGTTATTATTAGTATCCAGCGGGATTTACATAGTAAATGCAAATCGTGCTGACCTGCATCTATGCACTACATTGTAAAAATGTGCATACAATATAGATTGAAGGAGCTGAATACCTCTTTTTGATGTTGGTGTCAAATCTACGTGCCGTACCTGAATTGACGTAATTAATGACCGCTGGGTAGATATATAATGACAGCAGCGGTGGGATACAAACCCACACCATTGATGCAAATTGTGCCTAAAGTGGGAGTCATATGAAGACGGCAGCGGTGGGATACAAACCAACACCATTGAAATGCAAATTGTGCCTAAAGTGGGAATCATATGATGGCGGCAGCGGTGGGATGCAAACCCACACCATTGAAATGCAAATTGTGCCTAAAGTAGGAATCATATGATGGCGGCAGCGGTGGGATGCAAACCCACACCATTGAAATGCAAATTGTGCCTAAAGTGGGAATCATATGATGGCGGCAGCGGTGGGATGCAAACCCACACCATTGAAATGCAAATTGTGCCTAAAGTAGGAATCATATGATGGCGGCAGCGGTGGGATGCAAACCCACACCATTGAAATGCAAATTGTGCCTAAAGTGGGAATCATATGATGACGGCAGCAGTGGGATGCAAACCCCTACCATTGAAATGCAAATTGTGCCTAAAGTGGGAATCATATGATGGCGGCAGCGGTGGGATGCAAACCCACACCATTGAAATGAAATTGTGCCTAAAAGTGGGAATCTCCCACATTCCCTCATAGGCACTTGGTCCTTGAAAAACAAAATCTTATTTTTCCGATGATAAAAAGGTCTCAAAAAATCTTTATAAAAAATACAAAACAGTATTGATAGCCTAATAATAAATGATATGTGTGTGGACGTGAAAAAATTGAAAACTATCAAATGTAAGTAATACAAACTTACCAAACGGCACTAAATTCACACAAACAAAAGTGTGAGAAAGATTGTGCCTACAGTCTGTAGACATTGTAAAGGCAGCTGGCTGTTCTTTATAGCCTATATTGTAGTGGCTCCCCTAAAAAACTTATATAAAAACATCTACAAGCTACACTTAGGCCCTATTTATTTATTTCTACGCATTGTAGGTTTTGTATTAACATGATACATCAGGAAAACATCTGTGCTGAAAAATGGAACTTTTAGTGTGAATAGTGACTGGATTCAAATTGAATTTGTTAAGGGTTCAGTCCCACATGAATGTGTAGTCGCACCTGCGACCCTCACCTATAATAAATTAATAAACCTAAAGCACTGACTCAATATAGACTGATCACTGATCTAGAAATTCCAGTGACTAAGCAACGAGGCTGTGGCACGCAGTGGCGTAACCAGAATTTTTTGGTCGGGGGGGGGGGGGGGGGGGGGCAAAGACATTATTTCCCGATTTTCCCCCGACGTTTGCACATTTCTTTCCAATTTTTCCCAGCAACAAACCCATTTTCGTTCACCCAAAATAAATTCAAGTTGATTTTAAAAACTGATGTGCAAAAAAAAAAGGTTTTAAGTGTTTTTTGCACATCTCTTGACACTATTTTCGTCCCCATGTTTCCTGTCTAGCAGATGCTCTCTCATTTTTCTTGTTTCTTTTTTCCCGCTTGCTGTCCCGATTTCCCGCTCGATTTTTTGCCCCGTGCTGGCTACGCCACTGGTGGCACACAGCGCCACAGCAGATTTCAGGCCTCTCTTGTCAGTAGACCAAACAGACGAGCTCGTCTGATTGTAGTAGACTTGGTCAAGTCCTTTAGGTGTCCCTTATCTTTAGGCCTATATCTTTGGCTTGGGATGGTAATCTTATTCCTTAAGTTTTCCCCCATTTTTTATGCCTCCGCCAGAGGCATTATGTTTTCTGGTTGTCCGTCCGTCCGTCCGTCCTTCCGTCCGGGCTCGTTTCTCGGAACTGGTGTGGCGTATAGCGATGCAAGTCGGTGGAGTGGTGGTCAGGCTGGCTAGTAACTTTCTCTGAAAGTTTTGGCGCAAAATATGCAAATTTAGTCGGTTTTTAAGCAGAAAATATGTGATTTTTTGTGATTTTAGGGACTTAGAAATTTTCCGAAAGGAGCATTTGCTAAAACTCCACCCCTTCAAAATTTTAACCCCACCTTATTTTGATTGGCGCATCACATACGCGAAAATCGGCCCGATCGGCCAATTAATTAACGAATACAATGCGTTTTAAGATGGCGCTCTTGCATGTAATCCTATATAATTTCATAGATACAATGGGCAATATCTCCTCAACGGAGCAGAATTTTATTTTATGCGTATCTCTGAAACCGCATTCCCTACGTTAATGATATTTGGTGCCTGGGTAGACCTACAGCCAAACTCAATCCACCGACAATTTCAGCGCAAAATATGCTAATTAACTACCTAATTTGCATAATTTATGCATAAAATGGTTTAAATGGCATATTTTACAAACCGTCCACCTTACATTCATGAAATTTGGTGGGTAGGTGGGGATTGAGCTGCGCTTGTGCCAGCTGCAATTTGATTGCAAAATATGCTAATTAAGTACCTAATTTGCATAATTTATGCATAAAATGTAGCATAATTTATGCGTAAAATGCTTTAAATGGGATATTTTACAAACCGTGCACCCTACATTCATGCAATTTAATGGGTAGGTGCGGATAGAGCTGCGCTTGTGCCAGCTGCAATTTGAGCGCAAAATGTGCTAATTAAGTATCTAATTTGCATAATTTATGCATAAAATGTTGCTTATTTTTCAACTTTGTCCGATTTCAAAGGTTAAGGTGTCAAATTGTTCGTCATGGACCAGCGATCAAAAGTGTCAATGGTGATCCCATCGTCCGACCTTTCCCTAGGGGTCAAAGGTCAAAAGAAAGGTCAAATATTCAACTTTGTTCGATTTCAAAGGTTAAGGTTTCAAAATGTTTGTCTTTGACCAGCGATCAAAAGTGTCAATGGTGACCCCATCGTCCGACCTTTCCCTGGAGGTCAAAGGTCAAAAGAAAGGTCAAATTTTCAACTTTGTCCGATTTCAAAGGTTTGGGTCAAAGGTCAAAAGAAAGGTAAAATTCTCAACTTAGACCGATTACAAAGGTGGAAGGCGGAGGCATCGTGATCGACACTCTGTGTCGAGAACCGCGCGGCCCGAGAACCGCGTATTCTAGTTTCATGTTTGTTTTAAATTTTAAATTTCTTTTTTATTTTAGATTTTAGTTTAAATTTTCATTTTATTTCCTTTTTAATTTCAGTTTGTATAGTTTTTAATATCGAAGGTTAGATTCCATTTTCCATGTTTTATTTTTATACTTCTTTTTCCATTTTCATCAACTGTTCAACACCACAAAGATTCCAAAATAAAACTGCATATTGCCCTTAAGATAACAGCATTATGTAATATGTTCTTATACATACATCAAGGCTTGTCAAGTTTATCCATTTCTTGGGTCAAAGTCATTCCAAGTCCAACTACTTCAATACTTCAAGGTCCTATCTAGCTTTATCAAAATTATTTACTAGTATCCACTTCCAACCACAAGTTCTGCTTCCCTGTATGTCCAGAGATCTATATATCCACCCAGAAGGCCAGCTAGTAGATTTACACTTTCAGGAATACTATAATACATGGGGAGAGGAAACTTTTTCATGGAATACTTTAGTATACAACATGTACAAGGGGAGAGGAAGAAAACATGTTAAACATTTAGGCCTATGCTTTTACCATCAAAAGCCTGCTATGGGCCTCAAACTGACATAACAATGTAATTTACATTGATGTTCATAATACATGTATAACCATTAGAGGTTAGTGGTTCAATTCGTTAAATTCTGTTAGGTATAGGCCCCTACGTTTAGTATGTGAAACCTTTGTACAGTATTCGTACGTTAAGCATTGGGGTTTAGCACGATCGCAGAAAAGCACAAGAATTTGCTTTCACATAATTTGTATTTTTGATCCCGATTTTGTTGTGTTCAAAGTTACTTAAACTCTTAACAGAAATAAAGTGTAAGTATCACTGGTACGATTTCAATGAATTTGATCATTTATTAATGTAGAAATCGAAATAATGATCAAGATTGACAATAAAAGAAATGAAAGCAAGTAAGTTTGTTAGTCTGTTTAGTCCAACAAGGCAGAATGCTTGCATTTAAACACATTTTATGGAGATTTCCAGCTACATGTTCAAGCTGTTGTGGTAGAGTTCTGTGATATTTGCCGATCCCGATTCGTCACCGATCTCACAATAACTGGGCCGATTTCCCATCACTATTGATGTGAGCCCTGAGATTTTAAAATGATTGATACCCTCCAGGTTAGTACTACAGACCTACCAACCATACTTTATAAACTCATAACATTTTCAGTGTACAGAAAACTTCCATGTTATTGAATTTAAAATTGATTCAATATTGCGTACAATTACACAGTGATAATTCAGATCAATAGTTCTTTTTAGGCAGGATATTGTGTATTTGGTCAAGAAACTGCCCATTGCTTAACTTACCATGTTCAAACTATACACACCATATTGATCATCAATATTGTCATAAGTTTTGTCATATATTCAGAATAGTTGTGCTAATTCAATCAGGTGGTCTGTAAAGGGGCATCGATAAATCAAATTTGTACTGGACTGTATGGATCCTTTTCAAAATCCAAAATCCATTTTGAAATCTCTAGCTGGATGTTAGATCACATGTAGTAGTAGTAGTAGTAAATCTTTATTTATTCAGGGTTACTCAATTCAGTTACAGAAACTGGTCTCCCATGAGACCCTGATTAAATTTATACAAATATGTGTACCGCCGCGGCAAAAGGGTCCAGTTGTCGGCTCGTACATGTTGCTCCTTGTAGCATATCTAATGTATGGTATTTGTATACATCAGATATGCTACAATGAGCAACATGTAGGAGTCGACAACTGGACCCTTTTGCCGCGGCGGTACACATATAATATTGTAGTTTATACAATACAAATACAATTTCATACAATCTGCATATACAATCATTATTCAATTATTTTACAGAGAACAATTCAAATTATGCAGAAGATAAAATAACAAAAAGAGATGATAATTTTAATCATGACACAAATTCAGAAATTAAACAGAGAGGTGTGATTTAAAAGTGGACAAACTCATTCCAAACAAATTTGACCTGACATTTTGTGGAAGATTATTCCATAATGAACTACCTCTATAAAGGAATGTGCGTTTGCCAGGATTTAAATTAAAATGAGGAATAACAAGCGCATTGGAAGATTGACTTCGTGTATTCTTTGAGTGAACACTAGAGGATATCTAAATTGGGAATAGAGATAAGATGGTGCATTATGCTGAAGACATTTAAAGACAATAACTAGCAATTGATCTTTCCATCTATTTTCAAGTCTAGTCCAGTTTAGAGCATCCATCATATCATCAATTGGGGTTCTGATATCAGCTGATAGAAGAACTTGTGCAAGTTTATTTTGCAAAATTTGAAGGCAATTTGAAAAATCAAGCTTGAAATTTGACCAAACAGAGCTACGATAATCAAAATGAGGAAAGACAATAGCATGGACTTCAATTCACCCTGTTGTACTTAGCTCATAACAGTTCATAGCCAGACATTTGCATTTTAAGCATGTAATTTAAACCCTGAGTGAGTAGACACAAAATAGTACATGCTCAAAAAACTCCACAGCTTTTCAAAACTGACAAGACCCCCCCCAAAAAATAAATAAAATAAAATAAATAAAAAACAAGCAAAACAGATGCACAAACAATTAAATGCCCTATAACTGTTCCTTAAACAAATCATACACCACCAAAAACACATTTCCCTTGAATTTTTAAGTACACTTATGAGGAGATGCCTTAATTTAGTTGAAAAGAGTGTTAGGGTCTAACTTCGTAATTTTCATTTAAACTTATTCTTGTCTCAATTTCGTCAGGGGTTCTCTCTGTAGAGGTTTGCGTTTATCAATATATCTGGGTCTAAAACTTCAGTAAAATGCTTGTCAGATGAAATAAAACTGAAAAGTACTAATAGCAAGATGTACTATTTATTTCCAATCAGCTTTTGACTCGTGGCACCCAAGACTAGCTGACAGAAAATGAAAAAAAAAATCCATCTGAAATTCGTTTCATGAAGCCGACTCTGTAATTGATCTCCAATGCACATCACAGCCATTGAAATCTGTTACAAAAGTACCTCTCAAGTGTTCTCATGCACTCATTACTAGTTTAAAGTTGTAGGCAACCAATTAACGTTAACATTAACTTTAAAAAGGGACAATCCATGCTCCATGTTTCAACCTTAAGGTCATGTCTATCAAGATTGAGTTTTTTAGCTTCATGTAGAATGAATCCTTGACTGATGTATGTTACAATCCCAAAATCATTTTTTCAAATATGCTTGCATTTTTTAGAAAAGTGTGAAAATCGAGGCCCCGACAATAATTGCAGCACATTAGCCTATGGGGATTTTTAAAATGCTGAAAAGCTTGTAACTTGAAAACAAATGGTCGGAATCAAGCAACATTTTCAGCATATATTTATGTTGTTCTTGTCTTTGTATTTATTTAGAAAAGAGGGTCAATGTCACATCAGAATCATGAATTGCACCTTTAACACCCTTGGTATTGTGTGAATGTTCTCCCTTTTTTTGCTGCTGCAAAAGTAACACAGTAGAACATTTTCCAACATGCTTTGAAAAGGTCTCTTGTAAATAACATTAGGCTTGACACGTCCCATTTGTAGTGTGTGACACATTTTTTGACCATACTGTTCATAACTGATGTCATTATGAACCTTTTTTTGCCACTGATAGACTGGATCATATCTCTTCTGATGGCTTAATCCCTATCAGAGAAGCCACTTGTCATCAGGGATTACATCTAACCCAACTACTCATCCCACATTTGATGTGATGGACATTTATGGAGAGGTACATTTGGGAAATTTTTGTAATGTTTTTATGCCAAAATTGCACAAATACAACATATTTCAAATAGATGTCTGTTTAGCGTTTAAATTATATTATGTGGATGATATATTATGGTGATGAGTAGGACTACATGTAATAACCACTAGCACAGGGCAGGGGGGGGGGGAAGTTACCCCAAAGTCGCCCTACCTAGAGGGGCATCTAAACGTCAATATATACATAAGATATAGTTTGACTAACATTTCTTGCAGTGATTAGATTATTCTGCTGATATACGCTTATTAAACCCGAGTAATATCGTGCAGCTGTTCCTGCAAACATACAAAGCAAGGGCACGGAATACCATTGATGGGAGAAGAGAATTGCATCATATGTTCAGGCCTACATTTTGCACACCAGTGTTCAGCATGTGTTTATTGTGCACATGTGTAATATAGGAAGACGATAGATAATGTTTTTGGTGTGATGAACAATTTTGTTGGTTAGGAAGTTGCCAGTGTGGTCAACTGGTCATGCATGTTATCTAGAGTGGGCAGCATATTCAGGACAGGGTCAGTCACGTGTCTACAGGTGATTTCACAGATTTGTAAGAATGTGATAATATTATGTTTAATTGCGAAAGGGCTAAGTATTGTATATTATCATTCATTAGGTTTATCATTCATATTTTTTAAAAATCTTTATAAAATAATGTCAGTGTGTGTATTAATTGATATTGGACTCTTTCATGATTATAAAGATTAAAATAGAAAAAGGTATCTATTTTAATTGTTGATATTAAAAATAATAATGTAAATTTGTTATTTGAATGGTCAGTTGCTAGTTAACACAAAAAATCATCATGGACCATGAAGCATGTTCTTTGCCAAGATATTTGTATAATTTTTTTTTTATTATCAGACTTTACAGGTACACAAGATTAAGAAAATTGTAATTTTTGAATATTATTTATTACAGGCATCTAAATTTCTTGCAACAAATCTCAAACACAAACGACTTTCTTCACAACCATCACAAAAATTAATGCACACCGGGTGCAAAATCAACGGTAAACAAAAAACGATATGCACTTAGCACTTCAATTGAATCAGTATCACGCTTGAATTCAGTCTGAATGCAATCAGAAATGTACATAAAACATTACACTAAAACAAAAGCCAGGCACACACAATAGTGATTGAATAGACCCCTAGCTAGAAGTTGACCTTGTTTTAAAATGGCTGAATACATGAACGTTGGCTTGTACCATAATCTATGCTTGTACATATATTTCGGTTTTCATTTCAAAATGATATGTGTCGCCCATACAAATTATATTTTGAGGGGTATCTGCAATACTGGGTATCTGTAGTAAAAATGTTTTTAGAAAATAGTGAAGTTAAAATAAACCCTTTACAAAACATATACATGTATTTCAAAAGGTATATTAAAGAACTTGCTAAGTAAGTACTAAATTGCTAAATGAAATCTTTACATGACTGCAAAATTTAGATTTGGACAAACATGACAAATTTATAACAATTTTTGAAGGAATATTGTGAGTTTTCCTCCATTTATGTTATCAAATAGATCTATGTGAAAACTCAAAAACAGTTGAAATAATCTGACCAAAATTGTCAACTTCAAATGCCTGTATAGCTAGATGGATATCTAATTACTGTTAGTAATTGTTTGAAATATTGCGTTTTATCAAGAAATTTAATCTCAATACATTTTTAAAAGCTTTTACGATAATTACCATTGAAGTAATCTTATATTTTAGCTCTCCCTAGATTGTCGATCTATGCCTGATATCAAACAAGTTAGTTTTTAATTACATGTGTTGTACAAACGTATGCATACATTTAAATGCATTCAACTAAATGTTTGCAAAGGACTCTCGAGTTTTATGTTCCCATTCTAGGGTCAAAAAAGTGGGTTAATTTTATGAGGAAGACATTTATTTGTTGTTTGGCCTCTCAAAAATGTACACATGGATAATTTATGGCCAAGTGCCTATTAATGGTTATAACATTGGAAATTGTAAATTAATGGATTCCATGATATTTACGATAAGTGTCATGATCGTTGATTGGTAAATTACAGTATTTGTATGGGACAGGCTAGACCAGAGATCAAACTATTTGGGTCAGAAAAAGCACCCAAATTTAATGAATTTGGTACTTTTTGAGAAATTATGAAAAAGCACCCAAATAGACTAAGTATTGCTTTTTTTGTGTGCTAAAAGTTGAAAAAAATGAGACCTTTCTACTAACCGTACCCTACTTTTTTACTATATATCACACCAATAAAACAAGTATTTTTTTACCAAAAATAAGAGATTTCTGTTGGAATAATATGGAGAGTACTGTTATTACCGTACAGTAAAATAATTGTTGTTCTTCATCAGAAATAGCCTATTGTGCCCATGTTTTCTACACACTACAAATCATATTTTTTCATGTCTTTACAATTACATGGTAGAAATAACTTTTGTTAAATTAAACATGGGTAAATATCTGGAAGCTTATTCGTGATATACATAAGTCTCAAAATTTATTTGTTTAAAGCAGGAGGTACATCTAGCATCTTCTGATTACATTATGTACTACCAAATAAATACTGTAAAACAAGAAATATTTGCGGAAAGAAAATTTTGCGAATTTCAGAATCTGGGTTTTTTGGCGGCATTGTAATTTCACTAAATTGCATCAGCATGCCATTGAACTCATTGTACATTATTAATATTAGCAGCAAATTAATTTTGGGGTATTAGCGAAATTAGCTAAATTAAATTGCTAGCAAATATTTCTTGTTTTACAGTAATAATTACCCCCCCCCCAAAAAAAAAAACCTGTGCAACTCATGAATGTTTCAATTCCAAAAAAATATTGTTTTGAGTAGTCATCTATGGAAG
>JXSR01S016252.1:555-22373 GCA_000969725.1 Ophiothrix spiculata | reverse complement strand
TTTGTTTATGTAGCGTTTCAGTTTTGTAGTGTTTCAATTTTTTGATCTTAGTATCTAACTACCCTAAAGTAATTAAATATTGATGAAAAATTAGATTAATTAGCTTATTTTGTTGAAACAATGAGGTTGCACATTAAAATGACTAAACAAGCATGTTTACCATTTTGTTAACTTGTATCTAACTACACTACAATATGAGGAATGTATTACAATTTTTGGTAAATTTCTATAGTTTTTGCAAATTGTTATTTTTCTATATGAAACCACTTGTTAACACCTGGTATTTCTTTTGGATGGTATCTCGTTTTCTGGTTTGTTTTAGAATGGGAAGAAAATTAAGTTTCAAAATGCCAATGTCAAAAATAATATGCTATTCATGTTAGATTTGAACAGCGTTACAGCTATTGTTTTTGTAAATCTATAAAAACGTTTGTCTTGCAAATGTGTCTGTATAGTATCCTCATTTGAACTTGTGGTTATGCACAACCCTTTGTTATTTTGTACAAAATGAAAATGTTGAACAATTGCAAGAGAAGCAAAAAGGACAAGCAGTTGGGCGTAAGTGTGAAAAATCAATGTATCGCAAAAAATCCCTGATGAATATAATAAAATGGATCAATAAATACTAATTAATAAATACGATATTCTTTGATTGTTTCCTACTGATTGGGGTGACAGCTGTAAGTGTTGTTGCTATAAATATTACCACTGGATTTTTGCTTTCGATTACTCTTATCGAAAGCTTATATTTAGTTTTGTATGTGACCTGTGTAGGGCATTGAACTTGCTACAACTTAAATGTAAAAGTGGATTTAAAGCAACAATTACTAAATGTAAATTCATATGGCTATGTTAATATATATTATCAATTATGTAAATTCCCATGTTTTCTATAATTATTAAAGGGTCTAGCCTAGATTCCACTTAGAATGAAAAACTTACGAAAAAGCATAGTAAATCCAAAAAAGTGCAAAAAATTACACAGAAATGGCCAAGTTTAGAGAGAATAATTTACAATATATCATTCTGCGATGGTGATGTGAGTATCCTGTGTTTTCGAAATCCTAATTTTGTACCTCAGATGGATTTACCAGATAAAAGATCAAACAAAGCTGGGGATAATTTAATACATATTAAAAGAGAAACAATTTCATCAAAAATAATTTGTTTACCCATCACAGGTGTAGAAACAGATTTTTTTAAAATTTGAAACTAGAAACACTGTTTTCACAACATTTTTTTGCGCCGGCATCAAAATTTAAAGTTGGTAAAGAATTGCAATTTTCTCCAATATTCTTCAAAATCATGGAAACTACTGGTAGGTTATATTACTACAAACATGTTGTATTGATTCATGTAAAAAATATGTAGGTAAAAAATTAGTGGGAAGAATCTAGGCCAGTCCCTTTAATTTTAATATTGTTATGCATGAAGAACTTAAAATAATTGCCGTTTAACACTAAAAGGACTCTTGAATATCAATTAATTTAATTGTTTAAGTAATTATTATTTAATTTATTTAAGTAATTATTATATTATGTTAGTCACTCTTTCATTACATTTTAAGCTTTCACTGCAGGTATACATTTAAGCTTTCATGACTTTTTACATTTTTGCTGTCATTTTAATAGATATCTTGTTCAGCTAAATATTTATTTTGTTTAAATAATTATTTATCAATGATTTGTTTTGATAACAACTTTTAATTGTTACTTGTATATACTTTTGTCTTGTTGAAAATATAATGTTCATCTTGATTTCATTTTATCTAGATAAAGATTCTGACTCATCAATTGTTACCAGTAGTGTTACTTTCATTTCGTTAACTTCAAACAGCAACCAGAAAATGAAAGTTGCGATTCAAAATGAATTTACTATTTGGAGTTATTGTCTTCCGGTTTGCCACTTCAAAATTAATTGACAACTATCAACTGTCAGTGTGTACAATCTGAGCAAATATTATGATTAGATAAATATTGATGTTGACAATGGTAAATAATCTGTCCATATCAGTGTACCATGATGATGTAACATTTGTTAACACAAGCCTGGAGTGCTTCTATAGATTGATATCGATTTGGACATTTACACTGAGAGATAACAAATCAATGCTGGATGTCAGTACTGTGAACTTCACATGACATTTGTCAAAGATGGAGTGGTTGGTGATATTTTGTATATAAGGCTTGGACATAAATTCATGATAGTGCTGATCGTTTTTGCCAAGAGAACACTTCGCCTGCACACAGCCACAGATCTTGAAAATTTTATTTTGTGTTGCATTTTCAGTCAAGGTTTTGTCTAAATTACATTTTAATGAAGTCTTGGGTGTAAAATTCCTTTTGCTTTTCCAATTGGTACTCGAATTTAGTTTGGGTAGGGATGTCCCTCTGCAAAATTAGAAAAGCTACCCATCTAATTATCAACACTGGCGTATTCAATTGGTACCAACATAGATATATAAAAGTTTGAAAAAAGTGGACACAATAGGAACATATGCTCATTTGATGATTTTTAATGCCCTAATACATGTAGTACAAATTTTTGAGTTGACAGTAACACTGGTTTAGTGCCCTGGTCTGCTTCATGTCCAACATCACATGTCCAACATCGCCAGGCAGGGAATGAGAGGAGGCTGGACTCGCTGCTAAGTCTGTGGGAAGGGGAGATTTGTTCTGCGTTGACTGAAACTTGAGCTTGATTGAATGTCAAACTCTTAAAATGCCATCACATACTGTAAGTTCTGTGTAAATTTGTTTGAGTCTATGATTCATCTAAAAGCCTTTGAATAATATCATATTGATGATAAGTCAAACCCTGGCTTTTTTCATGATCAAACACACTCCATATAGGTATTCCCTGAGTGACTGTTTGAATATGTTATCCCCATTCCAAATATAAACTGTTCAAAATATATTGATAGAGCTCAAACACAATGTCAAACTCAAGTTAAAATGCCATCACAGCTTCGTAAGTGCTGTATAAATTTACATGCTCAATATATGCAATCTAGACCAAATAACATTAGGATAGAGTTACTTGACCTCGCAGTGTTGATATCAGAAGTTAAATGCTTTCGGGTTCTTTTTCAAGTGCAAAAATTGCCAACGAACCTCTCCCAGTGGATATTGGCTATGATTATTTTCATGATTTGCTGTAGATTGTAGTGCTAGCGACCTGTCGGCTTATATAAACATTTAGATAGAGTGTTCAACACTTTGCTAGTCTAGTCATCTTCAAATTCTGCTTTGCTTTCAAGTCATAGAGTTCGGTTGAATAAAAATATAAATGTGTTTCTCATCTTCAACCTCATGGTTTTCTCAAGTTGGATTTGACAAGACCGGCTCACATGATCAAAGTTTTCATAACAAAAATGCCTGTAGAAACATTTTTTTTTTCTATAGAGATTCAAGTCTTTTTATGTCAGCCAAATTATCCTCTGTATAAAACAAGTTTAGATTTCTAAGTATGATTTCTGAATGAGAATTTAACCCCTAAACAAATTCTTGTCATTTTAACCATGAACATTTTTAATAGGCTTGACTGAGTAAAGGGGACAAGAATTACATATATAGGCATAATTATCAAAAAACACCAACATACAAACAATCAGACAAACAAACATACAAACAATCAACTCCCCTTCTCTGCCCCTGCAGTATTAGCATACAATACTCACATAAGTACTAAAAACAAAACTTTGTTTCAATCAAAAAATATGTACCAGTTTTTCAAAATTTGAAACATTTAGGCCCCTTCTTATTCATTAAAATTGATGCTTTTGATGCCCTTATATGCCAAACTGCTCAAATACTCCCTTTACAAGATTTTTTGGTCATGCATTCTGGCTAGGGCTATATTGTGCAAAATGATTAAAAAATATGCATTCATTTTGATGATGCAGTGACCACAAGATGGCCGAGTGTGAGATGGAAACATCTTTACCGAGAAAACGATAAAAAAAGGAGACTTTCGACACACATTCCGTTTACCTTGAAGCAATCTTTCCCAATCCATAGACACAGAAAACTATCGAATTCACAACTGCCGTTCAAAGTGTCAATAACTGTTTCAAGCTTCCTTGCAAATTGAGATTTCATTTATTAAATTTATCACCTTTAGGTTGAGACCAATATATGAGCTATATATTAGAGTTAGTAGATTGATGGTAACTGATGTTGACATCAATTAATAATTTTACCAGGAGATATCATCTTCATTATGGTTGATGGTTGTTTTTGTGGGATTTATTATTGTTAAAGGGGCATTGGACAAAATTTCAAAATTTTATATGTGATGATTTACATTAAATATATCAGAAATTCACAATTATTTACAGAATATTGGGAAAATGTTGATCAAAACCTTCAGGAAAGTAAAAAATTGAATTTTATTTTATTTCTGAATAGGGATAACTACAAAAATATTTAGGCCTTCAAATTTGAAACATCTCTTTTATTCGTGAAAATTGATTATTTTGATGCCCTTATCATTGATGCATTGCTTGTGTAATATGCCAGGCTGCTCAAAATACTCCGTTACAAGATTTTTTTATCATGCATACTGGGCAGGACTGTATCGTGCAAAATGATTAAAAAATGCACATCTATTTTGATGATGCAGTGACCACAAGATGACCGAGTGTGAAATGGAAACATCTTTACCAAGAAAACGATAAAAAAGGAGACTTTTGACACACATTATGTTTACCTTGGAGCAATCTTTCCCATCTATAAGGCGCGTTCCCACTGACTCTCGGTTAACGCCAAATTCGCTAGCCTCTAGTCTAAACTCTCCGCTAAGCGCCGTCAGAATGCAACTCATTTCTGTAGCCTCTAGTCTAAATAGTGAATTTTAACCGTAAGACTTTCTAGCGGTTATCTTTCGGCTAACCCGATCTTGCTTAGCCGAGAGTCTTAACCGAGAGTCAAAACGCTGTGAAGATGCGATCTTTTATCTTAACCGAGAGTTGTGACCTTCGGCGATATCGGCGATTGCACACGAATAATTCCCTGTCAGTGCATGCATAACTGCCATATCAATATGGAAGTTTTGTACTGTATTTCTGTGGCGAATATATTAATAAGATATGAAACGAGCAATTCTCCCTGGTAGAAATCGAGTAGGCCCTACAATTCTAGTAGGCCTACACGATTGGAGTGTGCACATTTGGAACATTATTCGAGTACACTTTTAGTACATTCTAGTACAAATTTGTTGTACTAGAATTTAGTACTTCAATGATGTTCCAAATGTGGACATTCCAATCTTGTAATAGGGCCTACTATAAGAATTGTATTCGATTTCCGAATTGTATTCGATCAGGGCTGTTCCTTTCATGGTGTATATGCCGCCTGTTTCTCAAGTGATAAATTAGTAGAAGACTAGAAAGTTCACTAACATAATCTTTACGGCAATAAATAATTACAAAATTCTGCATAGATCAGTCTTCTTGTGCAAAGCCTCGCCATCTTTGCTTACGTTTTCTGATTTCATATGGGTGTGCTTTGTCAATCATTGTACGGGCCGCGAGACACTTCAGGTAAGATTTAGACTTAAGGTTAGCGAAAGTTCTTTGACCTCTCTCGCTAGACTAGAGTCTAAATTCACAGTGAGGACAGACACTCTGGCTTAGCGGTTGGTTTAACTTTAGCTGCGAGTCTTCTAAACCAAGCTAAAACCTTCGTGAAAACACGGCTATAGACTCAGAAATCTATCTAATTCACAATTGCCGTTCAAAGTGTCAATAACTGTTTCAAGCTTCCTTGCAAATTGAGATTTCATTTATTAAATTTATCACCTTTAGGTTTGAGACCAATATTATTAGAGTTAGTAGATTGATGTAAACTGATGTTGACGTCAATTAATTTTACCAAGAGATATCTGGAACTCATCTTCATTATGGTTGATGGTGGTTTTGGGGGGAATTTCCTTGTTGTTAAAGGAGACTTCTTTGTCGCAATAAGAACATTTGTTAATAAAAGGAAAGAGCTTAAAAATTTGAAAACTGAGAATTTTAGACTTTCATCACACCATTTTTGCAGACAAGTTTTTGCTATAAATAATTTTTGCAGACAAATTAAAAAAAATCTTATTGTCCCATTTTTGGTTTTGTAAAATAGGTACTGAAATAGAGAATTGTGCCAGGTAGGTAGGTCTGTAAGACAGGGATCACATACTGTATTAAAAGGCATGAAAATTTCGCTAGCATTTTAATTTCGTTAATTTCGCTAGTATCACAATTCGCTAAATTAAAATGCCGCTAAAATAATTGTTAACATAGCATTGAATAACAAGATGATTCAAATTAGTGAAATTAAGATGCACCCAGTGCACAATCCAAACTATCATAATGATAATAATATGTGATAATCTTAACATATATTTCAACACAACCTGTGCAACACTCACAAACCTAGTCCAGGTTTAATTTAGCCAATTGATGTACAGAAACTAATGGAGAAGACCCCTGCTTTGAAGGAGTGTGTCATAGGCTTATTTTAGACAGGGAAAGATTTGAATGTTGATGTATTTGTCTAGATGGATATTTTGGTCGGGGGAAATATACAGTGGCTGGCATGTGATAGCAAAAATAAATAATGGGAAAAAAAGGAAAAATGTAATATGTTTGTTAATCAAAGACCCTCCTTTTAAGTCAGTTAAGTCAGTAACCACAGTAGCAAAAATTCCACTGCAATGGAGTGATATTTCACAGCAATTCTTTTGCTGCGAGATATCACTACATTTAAAATAAGACTGACTTTAAAGTTTGACATATGATATTAATATTATGTGATATGTACGCTTGAATTTAGTCCGCTCAAACTTTTGCCTGATTCCTTGCTTCAACAAGGGAATTTCTGTCTACCAAGATATTTTAGTCTGTGTAATGTTCATCAGTGCTAAAATTAAAAAAAATCTAGCAAATGTGAATATGGCTCGTCCCATGACATCAGTCATCCATGAGGCCAAAAAAATAAATTGTTATGTTGCCCTCAGCGACTGACCCTATTAAAAAAAATATTAGGGTCGGGAAAGCACTCAATTTTGCTCAGATTGGGTGTTTTTTGAGAAAATATCTTGAAAATAGTGGAAAATGCACCCAAATTTGGTACTTTAGGTGCTTTAAAAAATAGTTTAAAAAAAAAATTCAGACCGACCGACTCAATTTTTCAGAAATCCCACTTGAGGGCAACACAACAATTATTTTTTTTGGCCTGACAGTAATAGACAATCAAATTCTTGACTTTCCTTTTGTAGAAAAATAATATTCCTTTTCTAAATATAAGTACCTCATGCCGTGTATAAGAATTTAACACAAGTCCTTGCATCCAAACTTAAAGCTCTGGCTAGAATCAGGAAGGGGAACTAATGAATCAAATTTCCCTTGCCTAACATCAGAAATGTCGCCGCAACTCCAAATGATCAACTTGTCTTCATCGCACTGCCCATTCAATGCATGCACAGTAACCAGGGACAACATTAATTGGACTTTTTAATCCTTTGGAAACAATAGGTCAGCAGGAGCAGACCACCGTTAAAGTCACGAGTTCGTATCTTTGCATCATTTCTATGGCAATTAAGATAACATCTCGAATTAAAAATAGAATTCTGACCCTGATTTGGATGGATGCTAAACAAGGAAAAGGAGGGAAGAGAAATTTGTGTTGTTTTTGATGAGTTTATAGTAAATGCAGGCCATGCATAATAATAACGTAGCCACTTTTGCCATGAAAGAGATGATAAAAGTTGCACTCTTGGGTATGTTATCCACATGTACTGAAAAAATTCAAAATCTTTAAAAGTGGATTTTTTTGGGTGTATTAAAACAGTAAACTTGGTTTTCTTTGATAGTGTTGTATTTGGAATAACAAAAAAAGAAAGGGAAAATGTTCAGTTTTGTGGGCTTGGTTTTCAAGTTTGTCTGACATTTGAACAGAAAATGAGTGAATTTCAAAAGTATCTTGGGTCACAGATGTGTGACAATATTTGCCATCCTCTCTCTTTTAAATAATCCCAAATGAATTTCCTCTAAAGATACCACTAGGCTTGTTGTTCCTCGGTCGAAAAGAAAAGCCGGAGACAATTCTTTCGTTGTTGCTGCTCCCTTGATTTGGAACGGTCTCCCAGTGGATCTTAGAGAATCTGTGTCTGAGCCTGTTTTCAAACGTAAGCTCAAGGCCCATTTATATCCGCCTCAGTTATGACTTGGCTTTCGCATATTTAATTCTGGTTTTGTTTTTGCTTGTTCATTGATTGTATTTTTTATGTGTGTTGTTTTGCTCATGGTTTTGTGAAGCGCTGTGTTTCTTTGTAGAGCGCTATATAAATGCGTTATAATAATAATAATAATAATAATAATAATATTCATGCCAGAGCCACTCTTCACCATTAATCATTGCATTACTATTCTTGAAACAGTTTTAATTTACAGCCCGGGGGGGGGTGGATATTCACATATATAAGGTATACAGGGATGTGCCGCTGGAATGGGTCACTTTTTCACAAAAAATCCCTAAACATGGGTCCCAATTTTTAGCACCATAAATCCCTAAACATGGGTCACATTTTCAAGAAAATATGCTAAAATGGTCCAAAAAATTTCTGGGATTTTGAAAAATCAGCCTATTTTTGGAGCAAAATCCCTAAACATGAGTGTACTTTTACTCAAAAATTACCCTTAAAGATGGGTAAGGGTTCCATGGTCTGAGCCGCACAACCCCGTTCAGACCAAAGTGGAGTACCCCCCCCCCCGGGGTTTACAGGTACTTGATGTGCTCTGACTGATGTGGTCATAAACTATGTGACAGAAATCAAAACTATTTCAAAGAGTGACTCATCTTCACAAAATAGACATTGCTACAGTTCCATAAAGATGCTCTGATATTTTAAGTATTCTGTAGCTGTTATTGAGGTCAAGAACAACACTAAGTAGGTCAAGAAGTGCGCTAAAATCTAAGCATTTCTAGATTCAGTGGGTGCAGGGATCCCAATATTTCATTTGTTGGTTTGAGAAGGCTATGTTTGGTTCATAAAATTTCAATTTGTTCAAAAATTGTCAAAATAATTGACTTAATTTCAAAATTGGCAAGACATTTTTAACATAAAACTTAGGGTAAGTTGTCCGAAAAGAAGACATCAGGACCTTCCCATCATGCCTCGCTTTCAATGGGATTTTTGTATGGGTTGTGATGAGACGGTTTAGGGATGAAACATGTCTGAAATGCATAATTGTGATGAGGTCTGCTGATTGTGCCATGTTCCATCCCTAAACCCTCTCATAACCTGTACAAAAAAGCCATTGGAAGCAAGGCATGATGGGAAGGTCCTGATATCTTCTTTTGGTTGTCCGTGTGTATGCAAGTTTTTTTCTTGTCAGTTTTTTTTAAAGATCTACATAGAAAGTAATTGTAGTATCTGTTGAGTTTCTAATGTCAATTGTTGGTTGCGCTGTCTAAATTCCTATAAAGCATGAAAATTGAAAACAATGACAACAACTATAAATAACCATGTAACTGGAGTTTCTTTAATATGCTCTTGTTGAGTTCTCACAGAATTAATGATTGTCTTAAAATCATGTAAAAGTATAGGAGAAATACAGGTACAGATTAAATACACAACCCAGAATCATTAACTTTTTCCAGTGACCATTATAACTATAAAAATGTTTAAAAAAGAGTAAATGGATTATTTAAAAACATCCAAGCTTCTAGGAAAAATTAATGAAATGAATATGTCTTTTGAAAATACTCACATATTTTTGTCACATGAGGTCACAATTTACAAATTTGTAAATGCTATATATGTGTAGTTTCAAGGGAAATCTTATTTAATGTTTTGTACCTTTATATTGAAGGATGTTTGATTTGGCTGTTGTTACCTCTGGCAAAACTGGCAAATTATTTGCAGTGAAAACAATGTATGATAATTGATATATTTATCTGAATTTTAATGCTTATTGATCATGGCTTGCAAATTGCTACAGTGTGTATTTAAATCTAACAAAGAGTCAAGATATTTCACCATTGAACAAATTTGTCTCTTCAAGTTGCTTCAAGTCATACTGAATTCTGTGATTTGCCAATTCGTTATAATTTCTTTAGCTGCATTTGTTTTGAGCTTCCTTCGTAGTGACATGCTACTTAGATGTGGCAAAGAATTTCAAGTGCTATGTAAATGCCCTGCCATGCTATGTTAAATCAAATTCATTATCAGTGATATATGCAGGTGAAAATACAGTCCAATTTGAAATGAAACTTAAAAGTATAAATAGCATCTATCTTTTGAATTCAAAATAATTTTGGTAAAGAATTCAAATTCCCTGCCATTTTAATGCTAAAAGAAAGCCATTACCATTGAAATAGAGATATGCAGGTGATAATGTTGTCATATTTGAAAATAAAAAAACACAAGAGGTTTGGAAGTTGAAAAATGCAGAGAAAGAGGTTTCTAACCAAGATTAGCTTTTGCATTTTTGCAGGATCTGACAAAAAATAGTTATTGTATAAAACAAAAAATATTTTTACTACAATAGGAATTTGAGAATTTTGTATGATCTAATTAATTTCTTTAAAAAAAATCACAGCAATTTTTTTTTCATACACCTTTGAATTTGAGAATTTTATATCACATTCTTCTTTAATTCTTTACTTAAAAACAAACAAATGTTTTAATGTTTCTGAAATGGAAGTAAACCATGAGTGACACCACATGCCATTCGATGCATAGTTGTCTTTATTTATTACATCATGAATTTGAGAAGCTAGTGAAAGTCAAGAAATATTTGGATGAAGAAGTCAGGGACCTGGTATTTGATGTTTTTGACATTGATCGATGGTTTGAATGTGTCAGACGATGTTTTGACTTGGCAACCAATATTCTGTATGTTGTGATGCTGGATGAGTGGCTAGAGCATGTGACGTGTCTTGTAAGGGAGAGCTGAAGGTTTTCAGAAAATGTTTTAGGGGTTATAGGGTAGCAATACATAGAAATAGATGATCTGTAAACTATAACTCTTTAAGAAATATAATCCATTTATTTTGCGTAAAAATGGACAACACATATTGTCCTGAAAAAGATAACTTTTATTGCCAACATCTGCTACCTATATGGACTTTTGATGTCATTGATGAATCCAGCTTTCTGTGTATGGGTTGACCGACAAAGTTTTTGTGTTGTGTTTTTGTCAAAAATCTGTCTCAGAGCTGGTTTTCCTTGTCTATATATGATGATATGACGGGAGTGTGGCTGAGCGGTTAGAGCACGGGACTCCTAATACAGAGGTTCTGGGTTCGAGTCTTAGTCAGACCATGTCTTCTTGTTTCCTTGGGCAAGAAACTTCATTTAAATTACTCCCTGATTCTGCTGGTCCCTTGTGCGAATGCTCCTTCCTAGAGTGCAGTGTGTTTCTTCTTCTTTTCATCATCGAGTTCCCTTCCACTTAGCCTAAATTTGATGACTTCTTCATATAATAAACATTGTAAAATGAATAAAAAATATTCGAAAGATATGAAATTCCATACAACAGTTTCTCATACAGATTCACCTTATCATGGCCTCCTTTATGTTTACAATTTTCTATGAAGCAGATATGATGACAAGTGAAAGAAATGATCTGTTGTCAAAATGAGAAAATTATACAGTGGTGCTCCAAAGGGATTTCACTTTGATATGAATTTTGAAAAAGTTTCACACATAAATTGATATTGTTCATAGTACATTGTTGGGGCACATGTCTGATGTGTCATTGGTTATGAGGTCCAGCTGTCATTAAAGGTGCAGCGGATAAATTTCACACAACTGATAGGAGTAAAATAATAGAATTACTGGTAGAAACTAGTGTTTTATGAGGCCCTGTTTAAAGACCATTTTTTTCAGTGCCAACAATGAACAAAGTTATGAGGATGTTTTTGTGGAAAAACACTTCACAAGTAATGTTACGCTTTCCACCAAGGTATTTTAGATGTCCAGTCAACTGCTGTAAAACTTTGATACATGGCCAGTAGTACCCCTTGAACTTTCTAACACAATGTAAAACATAGGAACTATTATGTTAATGTAATTAAGCTATTCAGTACAATCAAATTATCAATGTCAAGTACAGTGAAATTTGGTCAAAACAAAACAAAAACAAAACAATTTCCTATGTAAATCAGTTGCTTTCGACAAGTCAAGCATGATAAAGTACACAGGCAAGATATACAAAAGTACAGAATTTCAGATGAAAGCATGTGACAAAAGTGCATGGGTAAAGCAAAAAAACTATGTGAACATAACATTTGGCCTCTGAGTATTATGATACAGCACATCAAAAGTGGTATCATGCAGAGAAGGAAACATTTTTGTTTGTACCTTCAGAGTTGCTCATCTAAGAGTTTGGTCACAATAACTCGTATGAACAGTTACGAGCATAACATAACATAACATAACATAACATAACATAACATAACATAACATAACATAACATAACATAACATAACATAACATAATTTATTTCTTCCACACATGCACATTACAGTTACTAACATAATCAAAAAATAGTACAGTAAACTGTTAATAAGACATTGTGGAGGAGGACTGGGAAATAAGCATTAAGCCTGTTATCGAGTCCCAGACTCCAAATTACTGAAATAGAATATAAACAAAATTGAAAAACCATACCATCCTCCCATTCCACAATGCGATGGCTACAGAGCAAAAAGGAAGAATGGTTCCTATGCGAAAAAAGCATGGTTTAACCATGGGTAACCATGGTTCAACCATGGGTTTTGACCATGGTTTGACCATGGTTAACCATGTTTTTGAAAAATGGCACGCCATGGTCAAGCACAGTCCAAAGTGACCATGGTCAAAATCTCTGCCTGTTTGACCATGGTCAACCATGGTTAATATGATCATGTTTAACCATGGTTAACCATGGTCAAACATGCAGAGTTTGACCATGGTTGACCATGGTCAACCATGGTCATATTTGACCATGGTAACACTCTTGTTTTGAAACAAGAAAGTGTACTAAATCTTACATTTTGTGAATCTAATTCTATATAAAAAGATTAAATATACAAAAACTGTCGGGTTAAATTGTATCTGTTTGACCATGGTCAACCATGGTTAAAATGATGGATTTTCTTGTGACCATGGTCAGACATGGGCTGCATGGGTGACTATGGTCAATGTCTCAATTTGAAATTGCCTGACCATGGTCAAACACTCTCCAATGATGGTTGACCATAGTCAGATATGGATAATTTGAGGTGACCATGGTCAACCATGGTCAAGTTTGAAAATGACCATGTTTGACCATGGTCAACCTTGCCAAAACATGTTTGACCATGGTCAACCATGCTAACCATGTTGACCATGGTCAAGTCACCATGGTTGATCATGGTCAACCATGGTCGACCATGGTTGACCATGGTTTAACCATGGTTGACCATTGTTGACCATGCTACCATGGTTCATATTTCGCCTAGGTATGGTTCACTAATTGATATAATGAAGGCGGCTACTTTTAGCAGTGTTTAGTCCATCTAATAGGACTACGCGACGCCCTCGCTGCTGGCTTTGCTCGCTGCTCGTGGTCCTTTTAAATGGACTAAACACTGCTCGTAACTGTTCGTACGAGTTATTGTGACCAAGCTCTAAGGCATTCCAAGTTTTTCCACAACGCCAGATAATTAACCCTATTTCCCAAGCATTTAAAAACAAAGTCCGAATACATCATCCAATTTTTTTGTTTCCCTTGGGATTCGAACCACAATCCTCTTGCATCCCGAACCATTTTCCATCAGGCTGAGTATGGCGTGCCTTGGCAGCACTTTATGGGCATATATATTCCTGTCTATATCATATTCAGTTTTTGGTTAATTTCTTGAATTTAGCTTGTCAGATTTTGTTTGAGAAAGACAGGTTAGGGTTATGAGTTGGATGCATACCATTAGACCACATGAACTTCCAGCAGACCATTTGAAATGAGCGACAATTGTGTACAGATTAACTGTGATATTTTGGCTTGGCCTAAAATTTGTCATTTACCTTGCTTAAAATTTGCCATCAAATTTTGCTGAAATCTTTAAGCATACATTAAACTCACAATCACTGACTTTTCAAGTTCAATTTAGAAAGTCAACAACAAGTGATTTCATGCATTTAATTTTGTTGACACAATTAATAGGTAATAATTTTCCTATTGACCTGAATAAATAGATATTGCATTACAAACATGTTCAGGTTTATGATCGCCAAACCCTGCAGGCAAAAGTAAAAGTAGCCGCCTTCACGGATCAAAACCTGGTAATTCTCTTTGCGTTCCTGTGTCGACACTCATTTCCGATCGTTATTTCTAAATTTTGTCTAAGTTATAGTGTAACAGAACTAAAGCTTTTGTACTTTTGTGAGGGTCATTTAAATCTTTCAATGATGTATTCTGGTAAACTAATACAGTAATACTTGTATTTCCCACCTTTGACAGCTGAAATTAAATAAAGGAAATAGCAAGCAGTACATACTTTTAGGAGTGGAAATATTTGCACAGACAACATGAATCAGTCAGCTTTTTTGAACCTAAAGGGATTTCAAGGTATATTATTTTTGACCAAAACACCCTTTTCCTTTTGTCAAATAGCAGGCATCATTTGATGCTGAGAAGGTAAATGGCTCACTGTGAAGGTGTAGTGATTTACCTTACATCAATGTTGGAGTTTACTGTACCCATATGACTCTGTTAGTTTTACTGTTTGGTGATGGTTCTCTGAAATGGCTGTATGTGATAAATAGCTTATGATGGCATGCCTGATCTTTTATATTTGGGGATCAAGTCAATCAGCTTACCCCTACACTTTTGACCACTTCCTTGTTTTAAAACTCTCCTCGAAAATTTGCAAGTCAAAAATCGCTGATTTTCACCTGGATTTGAACCCAGGACTTTCCGCTTCCCTATCCAATTATCACTATGTCAAGCTACTGAGCGGGCGCTGCCATGGCAGTGATTTCGTGGTCATAGCTAACTCGGGTCTAAGGGAATATTTGGACTTTGGCGAATTTTTTAACTTTGTGGAATGGGATATTATGAGATTCAGTGGGGTTAGGGTTAATACTGCTACTTGTTTATTTTTTGGCCAATAAATGGAGTTCTCCTTTATCGTTTTAGTTTGACATAACAAAATAGAATAGTTCATAAAAATATCAACTGTTGAACCAACCACTTCATAAATTGTTGCACTTGGGATTTCCCATTTAAAAAGGATATATTCATTTACTTTTACATGAGCCTATAGATCTAGAATGGGAGGACCCAGGACCTGTGTGTTTCCCCAGCGTGTTTAGGGCCTCCTGATTGGTAAAGAGGCTGATTTTGTACACGTCTTACAAACCCCTAAAGTGCTCATGCCCCGCCTCATGCCCCTACGCCCCCTCTGAAATTCCAGCACCTTTTAAGCGTCACCTTAAGGTGGTATTAAAGGCAAACTGAAGACTTTGCTCTGACTGAGATAAAAATAGGCCTGCTGCAAAGAGCTAAGCAAAAGAATCTTAATACCAAAATTTGAGCCAAATCAGACAAACGGTTTTTGAGATATTGCTGTTTAAAGTTTCTTTGTATTCTATTGTTTTTGCCAATATATTGATGAAGTTAATGAGGAAAACTGGCAAAATGTGCTCATTAATATTAATATTTGCCAATATGTTTCCAATATTTTATGAATAAACCTTCATACTACTTTTACCTTTAATAATTTTAACTTGAAACTTTGCCAATGTGCTTCTATGACCTAAAACTTTAATGTATGATTTACCTGCCCATCTTATTTGCATATTTGCATAATTAATTAGCTTTTTGTATAATGCTCATTAATTATGCAAATATGCAAATTAGATAGGCGGGTAAATCATATGTTAATGTTTTAGGCCGTAGAAACACATTGGCAAAGTTTCAAGTTAAAACTATGTAAAATAAAAATAGTATGAAGGTTTATTCATAAGATATTGGTAAAATCTTGGCAAATATGAATATTAATGAGCACATATAGCCAATGTTGCTCATTAACTTTATCAATATATTGGCAAAAATGATAGAAAACAAAGAAATTAAAATCAAGCATATCTTGGCAACCATATGTCCGATTTCCTTCAAACAAAAATTTTGCTCAGTCTTTTAAGCTTTACTTGTTAAATGTAATCAAGTGCCTCTAAATGCAGTTTCTAATTTCCAGAAACATCCTTTCGATCCACCTTAAATCCAAAATTCAGTATTATGGGTAAACAATATTTAATTTAATATTTAATTGCAGTTACCAGGTCGAGTACCATAAATCACACACGTGTGGATTAATGTCAGTCAGTACCACGCAGACAAAATGTTTTTGCAGCATGCCTACATTACACCGTTGCATCATTAACGCAAGTGATGAAAATGAATCCAAGACATCCCAATTAGCCCCGGTCGCCCGGCAAACATTCTTATAGCATCACGGATAATGAATTTCAAATGAATAGGTTATATGTGTAGACTGATTACAGTGTAAAGATTACTTGCAGAAACATAGATGGTACTGGTTCAATTAAAATGTGTATTAAAGGAGACACTTTGTTCGCACGCTAGCATGGCTTGGACAGAGGTGGGGGTGGCAGTGGTATGATAAGGTATATCGTCTATGATCAGAAGTTCATGTAAAAATAGATGATATGTTTTTTCAATCTGAATTGGGCACTGTATGTTCTTATCGTGAAGTCGTGAGAAGGCTTTCAAATTCACCAAAATTGACAAAAATTACATTTCATACATTAGGCGATGATCAGTCTTACCCTTTTAGGGTAGTCCATCTAGATGGACCTCACAAGCGAGCGCAGTAGGCACAAGCTTCACGTTCGCTTGTGAAGTCCATCTAGACGACCACTTTTAGGGTTGCAAATAAAGCATTCTTACTTTTTTAGAATAACAAAATTAAAACACAGAAAATACTTAGTTTGGGATGCAAATCAGGCTGTTGTTCATTCTTATAAGGGTGCTTTTTGAAATGCTTTGATTGCAGATGATACCCCTACCTATACCAGTGACCCCCCCCCCTGGTTTAGCGGATATCGTAGATGGAGATGGATTTTGTTGTCAGGCGGCTAGTGCGGTTAATAGTCAGCCATTTGTTTTAGGTATTAGTTTCTTAATTGGGTGTGTCATTAATATGTGGGTCAGGCTACAGTTGTCATTTTGAATGATAGAATTTGTGGCTACTGTTTTCCTGTCCGTAATTTATACTAGTTAGTAGTTTGCCGAGAAATGTTTGTCGATATTTAAGTTATGTGTCAAAGAAAAAACTGCCACTTTTTGGTGGAAAAAACAACAAACGAACAACATATTTTCAATTGGTAGATTTTAACGGGTTCGCCATCGGACAAGTTTTGAACTGTCTAGCTTTCGTCAGGAGTAGCTTTAACTTCTTCAAGACAAATATTATTATAAAGACACGTGGGCCGTCACTTCCCACTGTTGACTCCCATGAGCCATTCACTTACGGCTGCCCCTTGCCAACAGTGTTAAAAGCAGATCACCTCTTTGATATTTTTGTGGCTCTGAAAAGAGCCTTTCAGAAGGCTGCCCCTTGCCAACAGATTCACACAAAAGTAGGTTGCCCCTAACCTCTGAAGTGTTTTTCTTATGAGATATTCGTAGCTCTGAAAACGTATTTTCAATAAGAATCATTACTCTTGAGTTTTGTTCATATGGTCATCAGATGATATGCTATTCTAGCACAGTTGTCTTTCCTAGAATGATTTTACATTTTTCATTTTAATTGTCTTTTTTTACCTATAGAGAGTCAGTCTTCTGTCCATTTAAAAATGCAATTCATGATCCTTATGTGACTAAAAACATCACCTGTTTAATTCTACCTACATAAAAGATGAATGAAAAATTAATGCATGTTAAAAATCTGAATTTTGGTAGAGGAGATTTAATTTGGAAACGAGGCTGCAGATCATAAAAGTCTGAGCACTGTGGTCAGTATACTTTTTGCTTTCGTACAGCCAGTACTCGAATTGGTGTTTTAGAGCTAGCATTTAGTCCGATCCTAGGACCTTGATTTTTTCTGTGTTACTATCCACAATATAAACCCACTATCACATCAAAACCACTTTACAAGAAAGCCAGAATTCAACATAGCAGACTGATTGCATGGCAGACTGACCGCCCCTCTTTTTCGGGGTAGGTAGTAAAGTGGCTTTCTAGATTACTGGACTTGTTAGTTACGTTTGTGTCACCCGAAAAAACAACGGCTCTATTAATCGAACTACTAGCAATAAAGGAAGCTATATAGCTGGCTAATTGCAATCTTCCCCACTGTTTAACCACAGGTTGCCTAAAAGGGAGTTACTTTAATGTACTTGTTTACCACAGGTACAACATTAACAAAGTGTTGAGGAGAAAAAAGCGGCATGTCTTTAGTTGGGTTGTATTGATGCTAAAACCCGTGCTAAATCCATGATAGAAATTTTAGTCCTGCATGTGTTCTTTATTGCCATACATGTATTCCTCATCACTGAATTTAGTCTAACTAATATGAGAGACTTGCGGCTAGTTTTGAGTTGACTTCATTTATTTTAAACCGTGACAGAAAGGCTAGCTCTACATGTGTGCTTTATTGAAATATTCCTCACCAATGAATTTGGTCTAAAATTGATAAAGTATGTGAAGTGTCTGGGAGACTTTTGGCTTGTTGTTAGGTGATCTGTAATTCTGTATTCATGCTTAAACCACATCAGAAATGCTAGCCCTGCATGTGTGCTTTATTGCCATTCTCCTTATTGCTGAACTTGGTCTAAACATATTTGTAAAGTGTGCTATGTTTTTAATTGGTCTGTCTTCGTGCTGAAACCATGGTAGAAATTTAACCTTGCACATGTGCTTTATTCCCTTATTCGTCGTTACTGAACCTAGATGTAGAATTAAGGAAGTTGCACAGGCATAAATTGATTACAAATTTAAAGGTGCAATCTCCAAAGATACAACTGTTCTATAGATAAGCTATATTGCTGATCCATTGATTATCGGATTATGATGCATTGTGGGAATGAAAATAGGGCTCAAAATTTGCTGAAATATGAGTTCTAATCTGTTGTAAAATACCTCATTAAAACAAAGACATTCATTAGGCCTGGGACTTTTCGGGTAATTTGCTACCCGGGTACTAGATTTATTTTTTGGTCGGGTAGTATTGCTAATTGAGCATTAAATGTTCGATCAGGAAGTTTGACGGGTCTACTACGACCATATGATGTATCAAAGATTTGCACAGGGGACATACTAGATGATGATTTCAGAATCACAGAAACAAGGTGATGTGGACCACCTATATATCATTTGGGCATGTCATTATATTAAAAATAGACTTAAGTGTTTAAATGATTTTGATCATATGTTTGGTTCTTCACCAAGTGCATTAGGTTGCTGGTTGGGAATATTATGATAGGTAATATAGATAGTATACTGTAAAACATGTTAATTTCGCGAGGTATTTAATTTCGCGAATTTCGCGAGGGAAAATAATTCGCGAAATTAAATCCTCGCGAAAATATTGTCCAAGTTCATGTCTTGTTTAATAAGAAATGGCTTGTCAGCTCTTGTATTCGATCTATAAAACCTCACCCCTATTTTGATGTTGTAAATGGAATGGTCCAAGTACTGGATGTAAACAAACTTCAAGTCTTGCGGTCGGCAGTCAATGTAGTGTTTTATTGGGTTTGTTTGATCGTAAAATTTTTGATTTATTTCTGCAATACAACATGACTGCTTACTTTTACAATAGTTTTAAACATCATACGTGGAGCCTTTTTTCATGCCGACTATCAAGGTATTTTAGTAATATTTTGACAGGAACACAGAAGACTAGAAGATAATATTTGGCCTTCCGAATTCGGAAGACATACATAATCATGACAAAATTTCAAATTCGCGAAATTTGATACTCGCGAAAATGTCACTTATTGCAAATTCGCGAAATAAACTCCCCGCGAAATTTAAGTGTTTTACAGTATTTGACATCACAATAAATGGTTGTAAAAATGTTGCCCACACACATCCACAGCAAATTATGTACATGTCCTTGCTATCTTCAGAAGATGGTAAATAGTCACAGCATAGATCGCCATGTGGGATAATTGTCATTTTCCTCTTGCACTAACCTCGTAGCCTAAAGGAGGTCATGAATTAATGTTCTACATGCATATATTTTAAAATGTACTTTTAGTCCTGTTGTTTGCATGAGATCTCTTTTTAATACATTGGAAGACAAATGTGTTTCATTTGAGGAGAATTTGTTTCAAATAATATTCAAAGACAAACAACCGGTACATAAGTTTCTGTGTAGATTTGTTGCCTAAGAAATGTAAATTGCCCTATCAGCGTACCCACAAGTGCTGGTACCCACGCAAAACATATTCTGTGGTCGGGTTTCTTTAAACAGGATAGTAAAGCAAGACCGTAATTAGCGTTGTATTGATCTAGATCTCATCAATGCAAACATGATGACACCATGTGCTAATTCAATATTCCTTTACTATGGGTATGTAGCCTTGAGGATGTTTGCATTTGAATACGCCAGTATAAGAAAACCCCAACTCCTATAGCTCCCTTCTGTTAAGTTCTGTAAAATATAATGCATACAAATCTCTGAAAATGCTTTCAAATCACTAAAAAGCATTTCCATGTCTATATCCCAATCATAGTGTCACATTTGACCTTGTAGTTGACATTTTTAGCAAGGTTGGCACGATTTAAATCAATTGATTTAAATCACGATTTAAATCGCGATTTAAATCAAATGATTTTTTTAAAAAAATCATTGATTTAAATCAAGATTTTAGATTTTCTTGATTTTTTCACTTTCTTATCAGAATTTTCAATATATTTTCCCCTGCATTCATACATCTTATAGTTTTGCTCATTTCCAATGTAAATTTGGCCAATAAACCCTCACCAAGGTAGCATTTCAACATTACAACTTGATTTATACAGTCGGTAAATGTGTAATAATTCATGCAGCAAAATTCATATATTGATTTTTTGATTTTTTTTTAATGATCATTGTCAAATCCTGGATCAGTAATTTGAATCATTTACACTTTTTTGAAGATCAGAAACAGTTGATGTTCACATTGAAAGTGTAACACGAGGAGCAGGTGTAGAACATAAATCCTCAAAAAAAAAAAAAAAGATTAATATCAAAAAATTCTATTGATTTAAAACACACAGTGATTTATTTATTTAAACACACAGTGATTTGTTTTCCCAACCTTCAATCAATAACGGATTTAAATAATGTAAACTTTTGTTAAAGATCAGAATGAAGCACTTATTTTAAAGTGTAACAACATAAATCAATGAATTCAAAAAGAAAAATGATTAAAATCAAAAAAATCAATTCAAATAAAACATTTTTTTTTATTTGTAAAAAAAAATATCATAAATTTTTTGGCCAACCCTAGATTGTTATTTATAATAATTCATTCTTGAATATCAGAAGTACTAACTATTCTAATTCAAAATGTAACAAGAGGGGAAGTAGTTGCATATAAATCATCGAAATCAAGTGAATTTTGATTTGATTAAAAAATTTCTTTTTATTGAACCAATTGTTTTTTTAAATTGTGAGGTTTTTTTTACCAACCATGGATTAATTATTTATATGATAATACATCTTTTAAGATCAGAAGAACTTACATTTACAGAGGATCAAGAGGGGAAGGAGTACTAAGTACTCAATTATTTTATAGGATAATACATTTCTTTTAAGATCAGAAGAACTTATTGTTTTCATTTAAAGAGTAAAAAA
>JXSR01S016251.1:11932-22661 GCA_000969725.1 Ophiothrix spiculata | reverse complement strand
TTGTTGGAAATTTTCATCTGCTGACGCTGTAGACTTGTTCAGCCGAATGATCCTTTTCCCGTGATGACTTGACCTCAGCCAATAATGATCGCGTGAAAGGAATGATCGGCTGAAAATGTCTGCAGCGACAGCAGATGAAAATTTCCAACAAGGTAAATTTTAGGTGAACTGTTGAGGTCCAAAGTTTAATATAACGGATCAGGACGAGTTACATATTTTAGTCTCGGAAAAGTTCTTAATCTTTAATTCCCACTATTGAAAATTACCAAAATGCCCTTCAGGCTGATGCAATTTAAGTTTCAAATACGTAATAGACGGGTTATAGGTAGCGATCAAATTTTAGCCAGTTTAGCCGACTCAGTACTCAGTGATGGTTTGCTATGGGTGTCACGTGTTTGAGGGCAAGAGGTCTCCGGTTGAACTCCATTACCCGCTTTCTGTGAATTAACAACTCTTGGGTGCAAGTCAACACCCATAGTGGATTCAATTATCTGATATCACTCTTTATTACTCCCTTTTTTCCCCCTCAGATTTGCGTTTGATATGACGTCATATCAGATCCCGCTTGTGAAATAAACGAATTCAACAAGTAGCAGTACTGAAGCAGTTAACTCCAACAATAATTGTGACTTAAAAGGTATCCCAATTGGTTGTCACAACATTTTCTATTAAAAAAAATGGCATTACTTCGGAAAATTCTATTGTAAGTATAACCTCTCATAAGCTCACCCTTTCCACTTATTCTGCATGGAAACAAATGTTCCTCAAGTCACTTTGACTTAACTCTTGTCCCTGGAATTCGTTCTACCTGATCATGAGATTAAAAAAAACCCTTAATTTATCGAAATGGATTCATTATATCCTGTCCTACTTATGTCACCACTTCAAAATGTAATTCTTCAACAAATAATAGGCTAACCCATTCAAAAGTTTAATGTTAATCAAAAATATATTTCAAATCCGACGTTACGTGCTAACAATTTTTATGAGCATATTTTCTACATTGTATTTTAATCGACACATTTGGACACAATGGTTATTTTTTATCTTTTAAAAAGAATCCCATCATACCAATTCTTCTCTCTACTGTTGTTTACTACATTATACGGAAATCCTATTGTCAAAGTCTGTAATTGTAAATGAATTGTACCATTTCAACTTGACATAGATTTTGGATTTAAGAGTTCATACAGGTTACAGACATAAAACATGCGTCATGTATGTAAATGATTGTGTCTTTTTGCCAAATTTTGGCAATAAACCAAACTGGTAAACTCTCAATGACGATTTTCTAATGAAAACGAGGCAGGTGCATGGTGTTTCTTTTTTCTTTCTTTTTTCCATTCAATGTTAATATTCCATTCATCATTTTTTGCTTCCAAGAACAGCGCAGTAAATAACAAAATGCCAGTAACAGTTTTTGTTATTCCTGATCATTCCAAATCACTTCCACTCGAGGTTTTTTTTTATTATGCAACTCCCCCAAGAAGTACAAAATCAGATTAAAAATGTTCTAGTTTCATACAGGGACAGAGGAACTATTTAATATCATATATTATATAATTCAACAAACCGTCTTCTCTGGTAGCACCAAATCCAGCCGTCGTACAAATGGTTCCATTGCTAAAATTATGATCTTTGTCGGCAGTGGGTACACACACAGTTCGCACATAATCCGTGATTGTGAATGGTTCAGTTTTCAGTAATGCAATGTCGTAGTCGTATCTTTTTTGGATATAGCTTGGATTGATGAAGATGTCTTTTACTTTTCTCATTTGTACATTTGAAGAGAGGTTAACCAAGTTATTTGTCCCCATGACAACCACATAAGGTGAAGGGTCGCTGTCTTCGCTGGAAAAAGAAAAAAAATATTAAAGAAACATTGATTAAACCATTATGTGACCGTCCAAATCTAAACCAGCCGTAAAGTCGGCAAAGGTCATTTTCACTTTTTTAAAATATCTACAAAGTCCGTTTAAAATGATTTAAATTTGCACTTTGATGAACTTTACCCGACATCCATAAGTAAAGTTATGGTCTGTCAAATTTTGTCATCGAGTTGAAATGGAACTGAAATAAATGCATTCAAAAACCAGTAAGCTATACACTTTTTCTGTTGATGGTCCAAACCAGTTAGCAGTAACAGCCTTTTACCGAGTCGTTTATAAAGCCCGGATGTACACGTTTGTGGGAAAGAATTGTGTCATAAAATGCGAACATATATTTAAAGCTGAATTTTGTTAAAAACATTGATCACATTATACAGAGTCAAACAGCATTTTATAAAGAAGTTTTCTGCCTATCAAAAGTATACAATTTCTGTATTGTGCGATTTAGAAGGACGATTATCGACCGCCAAATGTGTGGGATCTAAACTCAATCCTGTTCAACATGGGATTGTTTACTGTTGCTAAATAATTCGTTAATAGCCGTGTATTACTATTAGTTCCGTTTTACCACTCCCTAATTCAAGCATTAAATGTACCATCAACTGTTCTGGAAACGTATTCTAATTGCCGGAGATCCAGCATATGAGAGCATTTGTTTCTTAGCAACACTCGTTTGCCTAATTGTTGAGTAATAGTAATAGTACAAAGTAATGCATAGGCAACGGGATGATCAGCATGATCAGTGATTAGGATGTATCATTTATTGTACGGTAACTATTGCCCAATAAATATAGTTCATAGAACCCTTGTTTTTTCGGAAGACACAAACCAATACAGTGGAAACTCGTTAATGCAAGATTTTGGGGACCGTAAAATTTAGCTTGTATTAACAGGAGCTTGTATCATCCAACCTATTTAACACCCAAAGTGATTCTTTTGACCAAAAAAATCATCTTGCTTTTTTTTTTAGTACTATCAGAGGTTGTATAGACGAGGTTCCACTGTATAAAGGTAGCTATATAACTAAAAAGTCCAGTGATCTCGATATGGTAAGCCACCGATTGGGATCTCCCTCGGCAGCAAATTCATAGACACACATTCTACATCTAAGGACGATTCGTCATAGGTTCTAATCCCATGGGAAACGAGATAATTTAGTGCCAGTTTTTAGATGATTAAAAAGTATTACTAACATGTTTTCTATCTTCGCGACGAAACGTGTTTATGAGTGTTCTAACGGAAATTGGATTTTAATTATGCACACGGAAACGACAGAGCAACTTTCATCACCAAACTGACATTGGGGCTCTCCACACGGGCAAATCAATCTGTACTTCGCACATCCAGATGCATCTAGATTAAACTGGACTTCAGCAAACGCCAATACGCGCAACGATAGTAAAGTCAGATTGACGCGCGTGTGAACATAATCTGCACTTCGGAAATGTACATTCATCTAGATGCATCTGCATTTGATGCTCCCGTGTGGAGAGCCCCATTGGGGCACTCCACCTGGGAACATCAAATCTAGATGCATCTAGATGAATGTACATTTCTGAAGTGCAGATTATGTTCACACGCGCGTCAATCTGACTTTACTATAGTTGCGCGTATTGACGTTTGCTGAAGTCCAGTTTAATCTAGATGCATCTGTATGTGCGAAGTACAGATTAAATTTCCCGTGTGGAGAGCCCCAATAACGTTATCTTTCCAGTTCATGCAATAAAGCGACATATGTAGAATTTCACATCAATATGACAAATTGCGCAAGATATATATTACCGTATTATCATTATACGTCAATATGGACAGTGTGATGATTCTAATAAAAATCACATTTCTGTTTTCTAAATTACAGGGACTTATTGGATTCGTTTCTACAAATTAATTGTGAAATAAACTAATAAAACTGATATTGCAAATATTACACGGCATTTGCCCTAATGGTAAAAATGGTTCTTAGAACCTCCATACAGATCATAAACGTAATTGCGCATGACGGTATGGCATTCTTTCCTGGAATTCATGCGATAATCTTCGCTACCCATCTATATCTATCTATCATGAGTTCTATCAAATGGTCTATCATAGTTTTACATCATTCAGGCAACCGTTTTCATTTTTGGAGAAAAGTGACTATGTTAGTTGAGTTAAAGGTATAGGCATTCCCATCTGGTGGTAAATTTCAGTATACTTTTTCGTATTTGAATGATGGGTCATCACCTAAACAATTGCAATTTTATTTACGTTAATTCGCATACTTTGAGCCAAATTAATGCTACAGGCAAAAATGTGTCTGAAAGTGACCCATAGAAACCTATACGGATATTTGTATTTATTATATATATATATATATATATAAACATTCCGGTAATTCAGCACTATTTTGATCATATCTCTTCAACGAAACATGGACGTGAAAATTTACAGAGGTTATGAGAAAAAATATGAGCTTTCATGTAGTATCAAAATCTCCAATTTGATTTTAAAAATGGGGGAGATTAAAGTGATCGGAATACACACCTTTAAATTATGTTCCACTGCATGCACAATATGTGTGGATGATAAAAACCAAGTAAAATTTAAAACAAAAGACGGCAAGCTTTGCAAACCGGAGACTGTGAAAACTTTGGGACGATTCAAAATCAAAATCTATATCATATTGGGCCTATTCGATATTCAAAAAATTGTCATATAAGTGTGGGGCCCAAAATGAACTTTAAGTTTAATATCGGTCCAGTGCCTCCGGCGACGAAATGTTTTTCACGATTTCCAGGAGTGTTCAACGGAAATTGGATTTAAATTATAGAAACACTGGAACGATGGAGCAATTTAGCTACCACTGACTAATAAGTCATCTTTCCAGTTCGTGCAATAAAACGGCAAATGTAGAATTTCACATCAATGTGACAATTGATGCAACAAAAATATATATTGCAGTCATCATCAAACAAATGCTGAAAATGGTCAGGGTAAGTTAGCCAGCAAAGTGATAATTCCGTGTATTTCCGTTTTTTAATCACGATGGCTTATATGGATTTCGTTTCCGGGAATGCAATAAATGGATATTACTGAATAATGCTAATTTATTATGAAATTTAGAAAATCTATCCGAGCCGATTGAATGAAAGTATACCATGCTATTTCTATGATCTAATGGACAAATTTATTATTTTAGAGTCAAATGAAAAATATAATGCATTAGATCGTAAGATCTATATTATTAGCTCTACTTTCATGGAATGCAGTAATGAAAACTGAATATTTTGAATTAAATGAGATAACCTATATCCAAACTGATATATTGGCCCGTTAATCATCAATTTTGGTTAAAACTTGTTTTTGAGAACACAATAATTGTTTATGAAACCATCGCATGGATTTTGTACGGTCTGAAGTTATGGTTAATATCTGCAATGAAGAGATATTGAGGATACCTATTGAACAAGCTATACAAATTTATGCATAGTCAAGATGCGCTTCCTTATAAAGTGTAAGAAGTTTTCATAGATAGCAAAATTGTCATAAATACGAAAAATGGTATAGAATTTCCCTTTGTATGAGGAAGGAAATGGACTTTAATCTATTTTGATTGAAAACACATTAATCAAACTGGGAAACATTCTAAAGAATTTCTATACACTGCTGCTTAATATAGCTTTTCCACTCTTTACCTTTAGACCACGTTTATTAAGTTCTAGAAATATTATACCTACATGCATTGTGCTAATGTGACCACCCAATTATTCTTTAGTAGTCCTGCACCACAAACGACAGTTGTTTTATATGTGACCACGGCCTGCCACGGCCACTCGCCTTCCTGTGCCGCTATCCCGCCAATAATTCGAGACTTGAAATCCAATGGCGCGGTTTGCATTCCACAGTCGGGGTCGTCTGCAAAAAACAAAACAAAACAAGCAAAATTGTTTTGGTTTCATTTAGAATAATATTGGTTTTACTTCAAGAAATTTAGTTTGATAATAGCAAATATAGAAATAGGGTCAAGAGGCTGAAAGATGCCTGGTTTGCGCTATATCATGTATATGGATTATCATCCAAAATTTCGAGTCAGGTGCAGGGTTGCATCTTTTTGCTCATATTCCAATAGTTTTTCCTTAAAAACGGTGCAATTCTATACTAATAGATACGATACTACTGCAAAAATGTGTTTGTGCAAAAGAAGAGCTTTGTGTACTTCAAAAATGGACCATAAACCGGTGTTCAAAACGGAAAAGGGTTTTAGATTTATGACAAATGAGTGGAAAGTCGTGAATGAAGATGTAAATTTTTCTAATTTAATTACGTTAAATCATAATGCATGGAAGTGGTTTTAGTCTTTATGTATCATTTTCCCTCCCTGGTGTTGATTTTGTAGCAAAGAGTGCAAGTTAAAATTTGTTTACAGTGTTATATATTTATATCACATTTCACGTTGGTTTTACGTTATGTCAAATCTGTTGAATTTTATTGGCACCTGTGTAGAAGAAAGTGCCTTTAATAAATGGAATTGAAAACAAATTAAATCTGCTATATGGAACATTCATCAATTCAATTTTAGGCTGTATAGAATACCTCGTTGGTGAAGAACAAGTAAGGTGAAGTCGAGAGTTGTCCATTTTCCAAATAATATCTGAAACTTATAACTAGCCTGTAGATTACAAAATATGCCCTTATATAACACTTCACTTATTTTTCAAATTGTTGTTTACATCGGTTAAACACCTGGCTATTGTTTTATTATAATTGTGCAATTAATGAATAACTAAATGACCAAATTAAACAACAAACATGCAAAAACATGAGATCTTCTGTTGGCAACGCTATCCAGGAATCGTTGGACTTTGCTGTGTTTTGCAGTCAAGTTTAGTCATGTCCATTCAAAATTTCCATTTATACAAAACACTTGCCAAAAAGTACAGTAGGCCAATTAATTATGTTAACTTCCAGTCTAGGTATAATTTAATGTCATGTTGATTATCATAATTGCATATGAATTTGCCAAACTGAAGTATTCGACAGTATGTTGTTACTTCCTCATGGAAACGTCTTTTATACAAAGCTTCAATAAATCCCCCCTTTTAACTGCCAAATATGAGGGTTAAAGGTACTTTCAATATGTTTTTAATACTTAATGTTTTAAAATGTCACGAACAAAATATTACTATTTATACATAATTACAAGGGACATAAAACCGAGAAATAGTAGATGGGATCGAAAGACTGCAAAAACAAATTGTAAATCATGAAGGAATGGAAGCAAAACGCCAAAATGAAACAAACTTTATAAGGTTTGTACACTGTAAAAAGTGTGTTAGAATAGAAAGTGAAGGTAAAGACATGTTTAGAAAAAAACCACAGGTATTTAGAGTATTGTCATTATTAATTAGCAAATAGACATCAATGATCTGACACAATGTTTTAGTATATAAACATGTTTTCAAAGTGAAGGCAAAAATGTGTGTATTCGTCTCATTTTCCCATCTGATTCGCAAAAGATTTAAAAGGCAAGAGCTCTCTTGATCATAAAAAAAACACCTTACATCGAATTTAAGATATATTATACGTATTACAAGCCCACGTACGTCCATTATGCTTTTGTACTCAGGTATCAAATTACTAATATTACATCAACAATCAATTTGCGAATGTAATTGAATTGCATCAACATTAACACATATTGGCATAAAGTCACATCATATTCCTTAAGGCAGGGTGAATTCAGAATTTAATACACAGACGTATCATTTATTTCACAGACTTGGCATATAATTATATTAAATATTAAGAAGATTAATCATTCGAACAAGAGGGAGGGACCAAAGGGCCGAATCACAAAATGTGCCGCATATAGCATACACCCAAAAATAGGTCAGTATGGGTGTAGTGAAATTAAACCACGACGTTACGCTTGATATATCTCTGTCGATACACCAAATTTAATGATTAATTTCCTTAATATCAAGACTTTTCATTTAAATTTAAAAAAAATGTATATTCGATAGAAACATGTTAACCAGGTCAAATCGTGATATTTTGAACTAAATTACGGTTCAATTAAAAATAGGCCCAAATAAGCAATTTTTAAAACAGTGATAACGTGTTCAATGCCAGGAAAATGTCGAAACACATGAACTTTAATCAATGGATGAATTTTGTGGTTGGCTTTGATGACATAATCATGATAATGAATACAATTAAATATCATTTCAATGTAAATATTTCGGCAAAGACACATCTATTTGATATTGGCATCCGGGATTCATATTCATTCGTTAAATTTGAATTTTAATATTGACGCAACCTGAAAATTGCCAACTTTCTTGGTATCAATTAATCAAACTTTTGTTTACTAACCCTAACCGTACTAGATACTCCAAAACACCTAGGAGAGAAATCAAGTCCAAATACGTCATAGACGGTAGATAGGTATGAGCACGGAATTGCTGCCTAGGCAGCGCCTGCTCAGTGGCTTGGTATTGCTTGGCATGGGAACGGGGTGCGCCAGGTCCCGGGTTCGAATCCCACCTCGGACATGGTGAAAAGGGGGATTTTTTATATAGGCCTTTCCAAGGAGATAGTTTTTAAACGAAAATGGGTTAGGGTTATTATATAACACATAACAATACAAACAACAGTTCTGAAGCTAACAAAGATTCAAAAGGCAATTATACATTAGAAGCTAGAATGAAGAACTCTTAAATTGATCAATTCAGAATAATGGTTACAAAACCGCACAATTTGCCAATATTGGTAGTCCATACCGTAGATGGACCTCAAAAGCTAGGTCCACCTAGAACAGGTGACCTACATTGTAAATATTGGATGCTTTTTGCGGAAGAACTATTCTAATTAAGATGATAAATACGATACAAAATTGGAAGTCTCTACAAACTCGGACTAAAACCACGCTTTTTGAGATAATCAGATTTTCTTGACAATCTGATTTGAGCATCTCTGTGTCATTTGTTTTTCACTCCCCTTCCCCCAAAACGATACACCAAGTAGTAATATCCAATATAAACTTATCTTCTCCGGGATCTACTCTTATCAAACACAAAATAACACCATAACCATGACAATAAAGGTTCAAAAGCTGGCAAACACTGAATGATAGATATGTCAGTTATTAAAGGACAGTTTGTATATTTGGTAAAAGCAACATAAATGAGGTTTTGGTTTGAAAAAAAAGCCATTCGGGTCAAGCACCTAGTGGGTATTAACACTATCCTGTTTAAATGTAATTGAACTATTAAGTCTCAAAAATGTTGATTATCTTCTATAGAATTATCAAAACGTTTGAAATGCCAACTTCTTGCAATATATTTGCACTGTTCTCAAAATGTCAGATTATAAACAATTCTTGCAATTACTTCCTTATGAGCGTTTCATCATTTGAGTTTTGTTTCAAGGATATGCCCAGCCGTGGGAGGGTACTTGAGGATGACAACTAAATACCCATAATTAAGTGCCACTTTTAAAAATACGAACACAAACTACAGATCCTAAAATAGTTTCATGTAAATATCTACCCGTATTATGACCTTTTGTTTCTCTTTTTTTGTTGTTTCTTTGAATTAAAACAACGGCACCTAAGAAAGCACAAATACGTTTACAATACAATTGTTACGAATGGAATCAAAAATAGAGTCAGACAAACAAAAACAAAGAAATGAACTCATATCCTTCCGTTACGGTGAGAACATCTGTAAGATTGGAACAATGAATATTTGTTTCATGAATTTACATGATAATACGCATTTATACATTACCTTAGTAAATAAAGAAATATTGTGGTTTTTTTTTCTGAACTTAACAAAAATCTTTACTGATAGGTGTTTGTGGAATAATTTACAAATTTAAATTCTCTATAATTTTTCACAAGCAATTTCAAGTAGATTCGGCACAGGGCCACAAAACGCCACCAAATATATAATTGTTTTCTTGTGCGATTTATAATGCAACATATCTTTAGTTGTGTGGGTTAAGTGGTACAAACTGTAATAGAACCAGTAATTATATTCAGCATTTGATTGAGAAATCTAAAGGTAATTTCAACAAGTACCTACATAAAGAAGAAATTGCTGACAAAATTACACTCGGAGGCAAAGAGATAGTCGACAGTCTAACATAATAAAATCCGGGGGGGGGGGAGGGCACTCAAATATAAGGGGACGTACCTGCTCCTACCGGCTTTCGGAATGTAGGGGCAATAGGTGAGAAATCATTGAAAAATAGGGGGTCATTCGGTGTAGAGGGTAAAAAAACTGGGTCATTTCGAGCAATTTATTGGCAAGAGCGAAAAATAGGGTCATTTGGTGTCAGTTTTTGAATAAAATAAGGCTAATTTTTACATACGAAATCGCTGATCTTCGAAATTTTCCGAAAAATCGACAAATGTAGCGAAAAAAAGGGGGTCATTCGGTGTAGGTTCTCGAAAAATCAGGGCAATGGATGAGAGTCACAGCCCAGTGAAAAGGGGGGTCATTGGGTGAGAGCGGAGCAAAAAAAGGGGGTCTATCGACAGGAGCATGACGCGTGCCAATATATGGGAGTGCCCCCCGGGATAAAATCACACTCTTACTGTAAAGAAATAGCCAACAGTCTTCTTTGAGCATTCCTGTACCATTTTTTACTTCGAGCTCTAAAATTCGATACAATACCACCATATACCACAATAACAAATATTCAAAAGCTTACAAACACGGCCTTACGTGATATGTTAGTTCAGGAAAGGATAATTAGTAACAATAACTTAATTGAGGTTTTGTTTAAAAAAAGCATTTCGGGTCATGAACCTAGTGGTCATGAACACTTTTCCAAGATAAAATCTAATTAACAAT
>JXSR01S016250.1:4842-22803 GCA_000969725.1 Ophiothrix spiculata | reverse complement strand
CAATTCATGTTTTTGGATAATGTAAGTAAAATTACCAAGATAGTCACTGGGTCTTAATTTTGGAAAGGACATGTATCATCATCAAGTACGTCACAGCATTTATGTGTGGTTCAAATTAGGGTCATCGGGACTCATCATGGTCACATGTTAAGGACAAAGGTACTGGTCTCTTCAACAGAGCAATTTTATACTCCTATGAATGACATTGTACCATGATAGTAGGCTGAAATATTAAGGACAGTTTTATGTTCATTATATCATTCACCCTTTGCATGGTCAGTTTAAATGTGAAAGAATATATCTGATATATCTCAAAACTACAGGAATTCCTCTATTACTTGAAATTGTAGACTTTAAGACCTAAAGGATTTATATTGATGCAAATAAGACTGTTTGCTGAAAGGAGCAGTTGGAGGAAATGCCCCGGATTTACCATACAAATATTGGTTCAATGATTGTCCAAATTTGCTTCACTGTGTTCAATATTTCTTGAAGAAAAGGACGGTCTTACTGAGAGGATTAGATTACTTAATATATGTGACTGATTTGTATGTGAGTATACGATATTATTGATAATTCTGCGCTGTAAAAAACTGTTTATTATTTTTTTAATACTTTTTTTTCTTTGATCGAGCAGGGATGTCGCCTACTCCCACATCCCTGGATCGAGTTGATGCATATATTTTTTGCTGTAGAATATGCTGTACATTTTGATGAAAAAATGTGAAAACTAGTTGGAACACTTTTAAATTTTAGTAGGATTTCACAAATTATAGTGCATTCCTGAGTGCATTGCAGCTCAGCCGAAAAGAAACCTAATCACCTTTTTGTTATGCACATCTAAAAAGTACAAACTATAGGAAGACCTGTAAGTGCTTTAAAATGCTAATTTGTGCTGAACTCAAAACAAAAGCTTAATTTATTTTTGCCAAGTTTATGTCTGCATCACACAGTCATGTACTTCAAACTGTCAGTGTTTTGTGTGAAAGTATCTGGCCACCCGTGGATCTGTGGTGTAAAACAACCAATTAGTCTAACCCATAATAACACAAATAAGTGTAAAATAAAGATGATTTCTTGAGATAGAAGATGGTATGACAGTGATTTGGTTTCATGATGGTTCATATGACTCATTGTTTGACAGGGAATGGTTTGAATGACTTCAGATTTGACAGTAATGATGCTAAAACAGTTCAATGGTATAATGCATGTTAGAGTTCGATTTTAGTTCTTACAGTCTTTTGTTTCATGAATATATGATCAGTTTTACCTTTTATTGCAACTTAAGGTTTAAATGTATCACAATTTTCAAATTGCAGTGTAATTAAAAGGATTCAACCATGAGTAAAGTTAGATTAATACTAAGCCAAATTGGTTGTTTGTTCTAGAAAAATCATTTCAACTTTGTAACACAGAAATGAATCATATTCTTGAAATGTCAGTGTAAATTTGTAAACAAGAACTTGCATTATCACAGAGTTTCCCACAATGTGATATTTTTAGGTGTTTTGCGTTAAAAAATTTCAATTAGTCTTGGTCTGAATGTAATCTACACAGACCATTATCAAATTTATGTATCCATTAAAACACATTTTACTTTTAACTTTTACTCTAATTTTTCCACCGTTTTGAATTTACAGTGTATCATGTATTTTTACACAGTTGTTTATAAAAATTGCTGTGTAAATTTATGCTTTGAAAATATATGGTAATCACAATTAAACACACCTTTTTGTATCTCCAAAATGGACCACATGCATGTGATAGAAAAAAATATAAGTAATATTTTGGTACCAAAATCATTACAAGTTTTAGAATGGTGAAGCAAAAAAAAAAAGTTATAAACTCAAGATAGGCAGCATGATTCATGTTGTAACAGATGTAAATGTGATATCCCTGGGAGATAGGTGATGAGAAACCAACAAGTTAGGAACATTCCTAGATTTGTTGGACGTCAGCACAGCAAGAAAACATTTGGAAATACATCTGTCACATAAGTCATTTTTCATTTCAGCAAAAGTATTTCTGATACACCCTGACCATGTATTCTGTCTGTTCACTGTGAAAGTGCTGAGCAATACTCTTTTATGCTTCTTGGACAAGTTAAGGATCATCCTCAAACTTTTCCCGAAGCATTTTGAGATTTCTGCATCATTTGAAGTATTGGCGGTAATAATGACAGCTTGCAAAGTTTCATTGTCAAATTCAAACCCTGTAGCCTCTAAATGAAAATATTTTACTTATTCTTTTATTTTTAATTATTGTTGGCGACAACGATAAACACTGCCCCCTTTAGCTGAACTTTTAAAATTGACCTTGCAGGAAATCTAATGCAAACTCCAAATTTCTTTTACTTTATCTGCAATCTCTGATGTAAAAGGAATGTTTTAAACAAATCTGTGACTCTTTCTTGATATAAATAGCATCAATAAATTCATTTAAAGAATAGCTTCATACCCAAGATCAACAAACAAAATAAAATTAAAATATTTGAATTTTCTGACAGTTTTGATCAAAAATTTGGTAATTGACTGTTATTTTCTAAGATTTGAAGTGTAAATCACCCACAAATAAATTTTAGAAATTATGTCCAATGCCCCTTCAAAACAGGAACGTTTGGAAAAACTTCATTTTCAAGACTAATATGATATTAGTTTATGATGTAGAGATCAAATTGGATAGGCTACTGGCCAGGATAGCTGGTTACATTCTTTTGATTGCATGCAGTACAAGTTAAATTATTCTCTTTTAGCATAGCCTCATTAAATTCTATAACAGTAGTTTATTAATCTAACCTCTGTAGAACAATACACATACAACGAGTTTCTATTGTCAGTCATGTAGGAATAAAAAGTTCTATTCATGTGGTTTGGCGTAAACGGTGTTGCATTATTCACCAGTGTTTTGTTTTACATGTATGTGACAATACATCAAATGTTTGCACCACTGATTTTGTATATCAGTTTTAAACCCGGTTTTTGATTGCTTTTGGTGGCTAGTATATGGCATTGACAGGTATGTGCTGTATTTGCGAGCAGTTGATTTTCTTAAATGTCCATTAATTATTGGTCTTAACAAGTTCAACTTTTTACCAAAATATAGGGCCCTTGTACCTATTTTATTTCAATAACAAGCTTACGCTGATGTTTGTTGAAAGGTAGGTGACACCAATCTAGTTACAATTTTAATACATTTTATTTCAATTTGGATGGATATTTATCAATTATTAAATGTAAATCTGAAGTTTTGGTTTGCATAACTTAATTGAGCCAAATTGATTTTTTTTAGCAACAAATGTAAAATGTACCCATAGAAAACTACATGATGATTATTTTGAAAATGCTGAAACAGGGTTTTGCCTTCTGTTTCAAAATGTTTAAAAGGGCCTTTATTTCAGCAGCCTCAATGCACTTGAAATTCTGGATGGAAATTTGTAAATAATAAGCTGGAAAATATCAACATTGCCCTTGATGAATGATATGTACAGGGCTTAAAAGACAAAATCAATGCTAAAAGTAATTTATCAAGCTTAGTTCCATTCTTAAAGTTATCCTTTTTCAAAGTCAAACAACATCTTTTTATTTAAAGCTTATCTCCACCTTGAACTTTTAATAGTATGACAGCAAACATTCAAAACAAGAATGTCATTTTGATCACATGCATTCTTCATGTTGGCTATGTTCATTGATTTGTATTTAACCATCCATTGGAATTTGCAAGTATCAATTGAAATCAATTTTATTATTTAATAAATCGATACAGAGTTTCTTCTGAGAAAAGTTTTCAGAGCATGTAAGATGCACAAGTCAAGGATAGTAATTGTGAATTGGTATAAAGCTAAGATAGCATTTGTAAAAAAAACTAAATCATGGAAACATGTCAAGGTGTGTGTTGTATCACATGTTCTGCTGAATGCAAACCCAAAGTCACAAAATATGTGTCAAATGCGATTCATTGATCATTGGGTCATATTAAGGTAGCTCTAACGGCTATTTACACATGTCAGAAAATTAGCTATAAAGTGAACAGCTTTTGGGAATGGGAACCAAAACCTATTTCCATTTAAAGAAAACCCTTCAAAGGTAACATATATTAAGTTTTATAATATTCGGCTGATTTCTTATGTTTTTCTTTATTTTTTGAAAATCGAAAAATAAAAAAATGGCGTAACTTAAAAACGCTCTGACAGAAAAAAATCAAAATTTTAATACAAGTTTCTTTAATCATTCTGCACATTCTGTGAAGTTTTGAACAAATTCTGTGCAAGACACCGTAGCCGTTAGAACCACCTTAAAGGCACCCTCTCGTATTTTTTCATTCCAAGTTTTATTTTCATTTTTAAATGCCTGAGTAGCCACAAGTCCATGGAGTTGATGGTAGTATAGACAGGAGTTAACCCTCGTCTTCCTGAGCCTTTTTTTGTAACACGTCTTCCTGAGGGGGGTGGGGGCGTAGGGTGGTTACCAGTGATTTTGAAATTGGGACCCCCAAAGTTATATTGTTTGGTACTTTAGTATAGGGTAGGGTCTCAGCATGTTTTCATTGATACCAGATCATGAAAATCGGTCGAGGCGTTATGTAATTATGACGTCACAAGGTATTTCTGGACCGAAAAAGAAATCGGAAATCGACTTTGGGCAAAAATGCAATCGGCGATAATCCGTTAGGCCCCCCCCCCCCCTGTAGAAAGGTGAGGGTTAACAAAAGCAGCACTAAACAGAGCATTTTGAATATAGTTTAAGACTCAAGAGAAGTTGCAAAATAAAGATTTTTTGGGATTCAATTTAATTGACCATACCATAGAAAACTTACCATATATGGTCAAATAAACTAACCATGTAATTATACAATTTAAAAGTCAGACAAATGACTAGGTGTTTTACTTCATAAAGGTTAAACAACTTATCTACCAAGAAAACGAAGAACGCAGACCTGAATTGGTGATGTTCCAATCAGATCTTGAATCACTTCGCCAAATTTTTAGCAGGTGGTATATGACAAATTCTACATCTAGGTTAAAGTAATAGAACCATGAGATCAATGTCTGTTGCACTTTTTTGTGGGGAACCCTTCTCAAATCAGGTTATTATTCATTAGTTTACCTCTACACATACTAATCCAGAGCATATGCAGTTTGAGATGATAGCAGACACAAAAAGGTACACCTGATTTTTTTCCTATTTAAGTTTTCAAAACTGACAAGCGAAAAAAAAAGAAAGGTACATCTGCATTCTGCACTAATATCACAATACAAGTAGGCCTATAGAACAAAAGGTCATACAACTGTAAAAGCACTAATATAGAATAAAAACACATTTCATAATTCCAATGCATTTACCAAACGAAATCTGCTTTTTGAAGCACAGCTCCACTTTCCCTTCTTTTAATTAATTTTGTTGACCTCTTTTAATTTTCATTCACAATTTCTCTCCATATTTTTCAAGGGTGGGCAAATCACCCACTTTGCCCACCCCAAGATTTGCCACTGTGGCCATAGCATCTCTACTCTCTACTCTTCATCTTTTATTAGTCTTTTATCAAGATGTGTGATTTTACTTTTATTTATTTTGTTTTGGTTATACTGTCAATATGATAATGAATGTATGCGTACAGCATGTTCGTAAAGATATATCACTATAAAATAACATTGCACAGGGGAGCTTGAGCCTGGGGCGGGAGGTAAACGTTCCCAACTACTTTGACCAAGCTTTTGGACTATTTAGGAGAACTCAAAAACATACAAGGACTGCCTAAATATGTGTATTGACCTAAGGGACCTTTCACAAACACCTGTAAGGGGGGGGGGACGACCTGATGCAAAAAAGGGGTGGCTATTAAAATTTTTCACCCTCATCTTGAAAAAAATTACAACAAGTGTTTGGGTAAAAACATGCTTTTCTATGGGGTTGACCATTAATTTTTGTCGCAAAAAGGGGCCCCCCCCCTTAAATTTTTTGAGGTGGAAAAGGGGAGGGGGCGGCCGAAAATGTTCTGCGATAATTTGTTTTGCATCAGGCCCCCTTACAAGTGTTTGTGAACGGTCCCTAAGTATGGTTGAAAATGTCGCTGAACCCGCCATTGGATACTGTCTGTCCCAGCAGTATGTCTCTCACAATTTATAAATAGCACAGACTTGGGATTAAAGTGATCTCCTTAATACTGACAGAAAAATGTTACCATTTAGTTTCCTATCCACATTGAAACAACAAATCTCATTTTGTAATCACACCATGGCCATTTTCCTGTAGGATTGACCAGTAATTGAGGGACTTCAGGGAACATAGAGATAAACTGTATGCTATGTATGGGCCTAAATTGTCAAGCTGCAAAGCTTTTCCATTACATTTTGCAGAATTGCTAAAGGTCTCCTGTGCACCCATTGGTGGTCAAGGGTTTCACCTTGTCAAAGTAAAGTTTGATAAATGTTGATGATTTTAATAGGGGCAAGGAAGTTTGAATAGTCTTGGCTTGAAATGCTAAAAGCCCCAAACTTCATTATATGTTCGATTGGAGTTTTGCTACACCAAAAAATAAAACAGCAGTGTAAATTAAAATTTGGAAGACATTTGGATAATAAGGATCTCACACCACTTTAACCCTAACCCGGCACACCAAAATGCATTGAATACTACACAACACAGAAAAACACGCAAGGTATTCAGTCCTAGCCCATACAGCAAAACCTACAAGGTTTGTGTGTGAGTCATGCATGAACTTGAACCTGCAAGGAGTGTGCTTGTAATCCTACATGCAGTTCAGGATACAAGGCTGTATGCTTAGAAATTTTATTGATTGTATTGTCATTGTATTGTCCAGTAGGGTTAGGGTTAATAGTGTGTTAATTTATATTAGTGTTTCTTTTCCCCCACTTGTTTTGTATATCCAATCCATACTCTAACCTCATTTTGATCATTTTCTGCCATTTCTGCTGCATCTGTTGATTGTCTTGTACACCTGTCAAATTTAGCACGACATTTGCTCTTATTTCTCTCTACAGATAAAAACCACATACCAGAAAATACCGGAAACAACATATCCAAAGTCGGCAACCAAGATGGTCAACAACCAAAAAGTAGAGAAAAGTCCTGTAACCATAGCAACTCAAAGAAGAACACTATGCTGTCAACTAAACAACCAGGTAGTAGTGGAGATCGAGGTCTTCTTGATGGGACCATGACTCCTAATACCCAACATGAAGCCATACTGGATGTTCTTGGAGTGAATTCACATCAGAAGAATCTATCAGAAGTATCAGAAGAAGACCTTGTCTTTGATGTAAATTCAGAGGAATTAAAACAGTTTATTTTAGAATTTCAAGAGGAAGCGACACAATCTGTATCAACTGACTCATCTCTTGATGTAAGAACTCACCAAGAACAAGGTTTGCACCAAGGACCTCGTGGACTTGACGATGATAGTCTATCATCGTATAGTACCTGTGAGTCACATGATGGTAGCCTTTCTTCAAGTCTTGCATCAGGAGACTATCATGTTTCAGATAAAATCAAATCTGCCAAAGGCACTAAAGGAAAAAGTGTACGAGGCATAGTGTCAAATCTATTGGCTAAAAACAGATCTCAGGAACAAGAAATGTTAGGTTCAGAAGATGAAGCCAATAAAAAGAATAATAATAAGAAAAACAAAATTAAAGGTGCAAGAAAGAAAGAAGAGAAAGACAAATCTCCCTTATCGCCTAGATCAGCTCGAAAGGAACTAAAAACAAGTAACTCAACGGATAAATTGAGACAGATATTAGGAGAGGGAGATTGGGAGAAGAACTTGGACGTTAATGGACTTGAGAAAACTACATCTATGCAAAATGAGAAGGCTGATGCTGTGTCATCTCCAAGGGAGAGCTCATTACCAAAACAGGTGCTACAAGCTGCTATCAAAGGGGACCAGCAAATACTGGTAAGTGCACATAGCTGGTCAAACTGCTGAGGCTTTGCAAAAAGGCATTCGTTTGTCTGATACAAACTCACTCACTTTTAAAATCTCTCCCGAGATGATTTTACTCTGATGGAAAGGACATGCATTCACACTGAAATTGATACAATATTTGCACATATACTTTGATTAACATTAAGGCAGACCTATTCAAACCCTGACTTGATACAAAGAAGCATGTGAACACAGCACACGATGCAGTGCTTGTTGGACATTTGACTCGTGCATCAGTATCTAACTTGTGAGTGAGTGGGATTACCTTTGTAAAGCGAAAAACCTTCACAGTTCCCACCTATTTCTAAGTGATGATCAAAGTATAGGGACGAGCTCTCCTTTTGAACAAATAAGTAAAGAGTTAATGTTGCAAGCAAATGTCTCTTAAGGCGAGTGACTGTGTTTGGGCACAAAGCCTTCAGTACCATCATATGTATGCCAATAAAGTTATCACAACTGCTGATTTAACCTCACAATCTTGGCCAAAATACTTGAGACACCTAAATGACAATGATGCAGTTTTGAGTGCAATAGAGTATGCATGCTTCAAAGTTTGTGAAGACTCGGTGTCTCTCCTTAATTTCTTCAGGACTACCCTCTCACACTATTCTAATTCTCAATCAAAAGAACACATGCGCACATCACAGTCCTAAAGATATATCTCTTAACAACATTACACAGGAGGGGTTGGGAGGTAAAGTGCCCCAACAATTTTGACCCAAATTGTCAAGTACACCCACCAATGTGCATGTGGTTGTACTATGGAGGTACATGGGTCTTTCACAGATGCAACCATTGATGCTCCTTAAGTTGATATACCTATGATGAAACTCTGATCAGCTAGTGTTGAAACTTACTGTGTTTGTTTGTTTGAACCTGAAAGTATATAGCCGGGTAAGTGCATAGGGTTATGCACTTTCCTTTTGAACATAAAGGTTGGCGATACTATCAAAAGACAGGCCCAAATTTACTGGTCTAAAGTTTGCATTGTCATTTATTAATTTGTAGGTGTGTTTCTTCAGCCATGAAAACTCTGGCTGTATAGTGTTTAAATTTTACAAATTTTGTAAACTGAAAATATCTGTGGAATGTCCACAAACAATGTTCAACATAGGGCAAAGAAAGTTGACTTACGGCCATGATGATGTGTAGCAGGAGGTCACTGCATCCTAGTGACCACATAATTGCTCATTGATGGCCTTCATGCCTAATTGCCTGGTAATAATTGAATCAAATAAGGAGAAGACAGCACTACAGATAAGCCTGCAGCTTTATTTAATTTTTGAAATTATTCCATATGTGCCCAGGCACGTATGCCTACATATTTAGCCAGATTTGGTGACTCGGGTATTATACAGCAATCCAGTTAAGTGAAGAAGATCTTTGCCAAAGCTTCATTAGATCCATATTCGTGACACTCTCTTTCCCTTGAAATAGTTTTGAATACATTAGCCTCTATATGTGACTGTCCATCACCAATAAGCCATAAAGTCAGCCAATTTCATTTTGCACTAGTACAGGTAAAAGTACTGGTTCTGATTGTAATTTGGAATATTTTTCCTGCAGATTTACAAAAATGCTTTCTTCAAATCACTTGCAAAGTTTCACTTCAAAATCTAAGCAGGAATATGAAAACAATCTAGATTTGTTTCAAGAAACACCAGGAGAAAAACATGGCTTACTATTCTTAGAATTTGTTTACCTTCTGTTTCACCTTTTACTCTATAACAAACTTTAATGGACCCTAACTTGACATGTGGATGTTGAGAGAAATTCATCGAATTGTCATTTTAATTTTTATAAACATGGTTGTTGCAAATACTTCAATAAAAAAATTAAATTGAAAAGAGGCTAGCATTACGACTCTTTTGTGATGGATAGTCACATATTGAGGATGATACTATGATATGCCACATTATGTAGATCTGTACTGCTGGATTTATAAAACATCTGTGGTGTTGACATACCCAAGATGCCTTTCAAGGAAATGAAGAGCCTGATTATTTGAACAGAACATATTTGACATCAGTTCTTCTTTATCGAAAATGTTATCCTTGGCTACATGACGATTTAAAATTGCATGCATGATAACCATCCAGGGACAGCCATGTTGTATTGATACAGAGAACCCAGCACCTCATGAGTTAATATCAAGAATCAATTGGTCGTAATGATGCCATTGTGTAGCATGACCTTATGATTGATAGCACATTAAGTCGCAACATTAGAACATGCTAAATGTTGACAAAATATTGATTGACTGCGATCTCAAAACATCAATTTATGTATCCCTACTATAACAGTATTGATGTTTTTTCTTAGCTCTATACTACAACAATAACAAGAGTCAGTTGTATACTATATTGATGTACTGAGTGCGTAAACGTAAATCCATTCAATGCAATACACATGTAGGTGCTGAGGACATGGCCTAAACATATTTATTTCTAGAGGAAATAAAATTTAGTTCATGTAAACTGCTATGTAATTGAATAAAACAAAAAAGAAATAAAAAATCACACAGCCCCTCTTGCCTCCACTATCGTCATAATACTTAGTAGTTGAGGGAATCATCTACCAGAGCAGAGTTTGTTTTTTACAATTTTAATAGGCTAGGGACTATAAATATTTTGATCGAGGATGTTATGTGACAAATCTAGTTTGGTTTTATCAGAGCATGATTTGGTGATATGTGTCACCTTAGCAATATGTAAGCCTAGCACAAGGATCATAAATGATACAAGCCAGTGATGCTTAGAATTCATGATATTTTGTATACATGCAGTTTCAGATTTTGCAAACTCCCTGGTGTAGGCCTTTATGAAGGCTCTCCCTTTCATCCATGGATGTCTAATCTTGATATTTCTTTTTATGTTTTTCCGCAATTTGTGTTTTTTCCCCTAAACTAACACAAAAACTGATTGATTATAACACTTCATTGCATGTAATAAATTACCCTGTATGCATCATATTATTTAAGACACTTTACTTTAAATCATAATAGATCCAAGATTTAGAGCCCTTTCCAACTTGAAAAAATCCATGTGTCTGAGCCTATAGGTCTCACTATGTAATGCATATACTGATATTTGTTTATAAACTGTATAAAGAATTTTTAAACACGTTTCATTCCAGGAATTTTTACTTCTCAGTAAGCGTGAACTCTCTGTCGTCCGTGATGGTAGAGGGAATACGTTGCTTCATACGGTGTGTAAGCGAGGCCATCTAGATTGTCTGAAATGGTTAGCCACAGGGTTCTGCTCAGGACTCCTTACCATGGAGAATGATGATTGTTTTACTCCGGCTGACTTAGCTGTTCAGGTGAGGCCATTGTGTGTGTATATGGGTCTCTAAGGACTCAAAGGGCTCAAAGGGCCATTCCAGTTACAAATGTGACCAAACGTTACATTGCATCACTGCTGTTCCCATAACATCATTGTGTATGATGTTCCTGCAAGTGTTTGTAGCTAAGTGTTAGTCATTTATTCAATATCAGGCAAATATTTGTGATTATCACCACAGTTTTTGAATGATATGAACCCACCAGTTCAAATTTCCATTGCAACTCAAAACCAGGCTGCTTTGCTAATATTGATAAGATAAGATAAGATAAGATAAGATAAGATAAGATAATATTTATTGGAATTTCTTGCACTTCAAACATGAAAATTACAAATCAAGAACATGAAATCTATTACTTTACATATTCGTTGACCAACAAAACACTGTAGTACAAAAACTGACATTAACTAAAACTAGAATCTATATCGGTAGTCACCAATAATCTGGAATTGTTATCACTGAAATACAGCGATAAGTTCAATGACATGAGCCACACATGCCTATTAAAATGATCTTGAATGTAGCAATTGAATGGTTATGTTTGTGATATGTTCTGCAGAATGAGTATTACTTAGGAAGTAGGGAGTAGATTAGGGAGTATTGTGGCACATTGGTAGATCTCTCGCTTCGGATGCAATAGGTCCCGGGTTCAATTCCTGGCAAGGGCATAGGGATTTTTCTTTGACCTATTCTGTTCAGTATCAGAATGGCACACTACTCCTGTGGCAAGGCGGGTTGGTGAAGTACTGTTTATACTTCCCTTTCACCAATGCAGCTAGCCAGTAGCTGTACGTGGATTTGGTTAACCGATTTATTCCATACCCGTCTCGGTAGGTTTCCCCCGGGTACTTCGGTTTCCTCCTACATCTAAAAATCGGACTTCTTCCCATTATTTCCATGTCGTTCTCTCGGTCAGTTGTGTGATTGGCGTCTGTAAGCGACCTAGGATACTCTCCTGTCAAAGCTGCAGCTGACACACAACAGCGCCTTGAGACCTTCGGGTAATCAGCGCGCGGTATAAATACCCTCCATTATTATTATTATTACTTACAAATTCTCAAAGAACAAACACTCATGTTACAATGAAGATAAATAATTATCTTTGTAAAAACGATTTTAATGGATAACATTTACCAGTAGCTGGAAACACACAGAAAGGATAAAGCAGTTGCAAGGTTGAGACAAGATATATTTTTATCCATCATTTTATCACAAGCTTGTAGCCAGTTGAGGGGAGGGGACATTGAACCCTATGGTCCGTATGCACAAAAGAGGTTTAAGAGTTAGACCAGGTTTAAAGTTAGACCAGGTCTAAGTGAAATTTTGTTTCGCAGCTAAATATATTTTCTTCACCAAATATTATCATATTTTGTGTTGTTTCTGAGATTTTTGGTTGAATATTTTACAGCTTTTGCAGTTCAAAAATGCTACAAAAGGTCCATTTAAGACACTAGTAATTTTTACTTAGACTAGGTCTAACTTTAAACCTGGTCTAACACTTAAACCTCTTTTGTGCATACGGACCTTTATGTAAAAAAGTTTGACCCCACCAAGGGGTTTGCTTTGGACCAAAAGCCATGACACCCTCTGTTTACTCCGCTGCAAATGATATTTTTCAAAATAGTAAACCCTTAAACTAAAAGCTCTGGCTATTGGCCTGTATCAGAAATACATGAATGTTAATTTATTGCATTATATTTATGAATGTTGTCAATCATCCAGGTGATAACATAAGAAAATTGTGTTAAATCTGTTCTACTGGATCCAGTAGAACAGATTTAACACAATTTTCTTAATTTATTGCATTGTGACAAGGAAGTGAAATATCACGTTGGTGATTAAATAATGTTGTGAATTGAATGCAACCTATGATATGAATAGTGATGATGGAAATAGAAACAAACCTGTTTTATATATTTCACAATGAGATATTATATATTAATAGTATTAGTAATTACATTTATTAGATTGGTATTATCTAATATCTAATTCAAAAAAAATAAATGATAGAATAATTCAATATCCTATTGGTTGTATGTGATATGAAGTACAAACAATTTATTGATTGACTTCTCAAAATATATGTAGGGTAGTTTGGGGTGAAGTTGAATATGCAGTAATAAAACACATATGGTAATGTTTACTTTTTAAAGCAATACAGGTAGATTTTGATCAAAAATGGTTTATAGTAAAAACAGCATAAAATGGAAGATTGTGACTATCTAAAAGCGTTATCAAGTGTATTTTCTGAGTGTTACCAAACAATGGATAAAAAGTGCATGCATGCTTTCCTATACTAATACATTTGGAAAATTTTAAATTTGGGATCCCGAATTTAATTCAACAAATAGCCTTAACAGAAAAAGTAAGCATCTTTGAGCCAAGTTGTTTGGAGGGTATTCATATCTACCAAAAACAAACCCAAAAAGCCAAAAAAAAAAGGGTCATGGGTGACAGGGGGCGCTTCATTTTTAACACTTTTAAGTATTGCTTTAAGTTTTTGCTGAGAGTTTTTAATGAGTGTAGTTCGTAGCAACAATCACATTTAAGTAATTTTAACTTTTGTTGCTGTTGAGAGTTACTTGCAAACAAAACCTTTTCAGATACTTTCAGCTCATAAAAAACAAATTGTAATGGGTTCGGTTTACCATAAGTACTGACTACCCCAAGTTTCCACTACCTGAATCAGGGACAGTGTGAAGTCTGTACATTCCTTCTTCATTTGACTCAATAAACTTGCATGAATCAATCAGAAGATAAAAGGAGGAAGCATAAATATCTGTTAAAATATTGACTTATGTTATGCCTCTTTATTTTTAATCAATTGTAAGGAAGAAAACTACAAAACAGAAGGTACTAGTGTAGCTTGGGGTTGAAATTACATTAGGTTTAGGGCAAAACCATGCAGAGTGTCTTAAATATATATCACATTTTTGCCAGGGGTACCATTTCATAACACAGCATCAGTAGGCCTGATTCTTTCTGTTGCAAGTTTTTTTTTTTAATGGCAACATATTTTATGAAGTTATGTAGAGAAAGTAATACATATATGTATAATACAGGAAAAAGATTTGCCCATGCAGTCAAAACCATTATATTTTAGGCAAAACCCCCCACTTCGTTTGTTTCATGAGCATTTGAAGACAATGACATTAAGTAACTCTTGATGAATACTATGTTGGCCTAATTCTGCTCTCGTAATATAAGATTGCTGTGTCCCCAGTCAGAATCAAACGTGTGAAAAGTCACCATTTTCCCCTTTGCTTCCTCATTGCCTCCCCACAAAAAGGTCCAGTGCCACTATACTGATGCTTTTCAGTAAGAATTGTTACTAGCTATATATATTTTTTGATAAATGCTAGACGTGCATTAACTGGTAAAACGTGAGATTAGCTTCTCAATTTAGTCACTGATGAAGGCTTTTGATAAGACAAAGAGAGCTTTGGTGTCAAATGAGTGTTTGGTCAGTTGTGAGGCTCAAATAGGGGACATATTGGGTTTGTGCCAAAGCAAGATGTGAAAAGGAAAACATTTATGGGAAAAGGTGACCAAACACACATTACAAAATTAAAGGTTCCTTTACAATTCACACTTTTAATTGGAAGGACCTAGATTTGGCACAAAAACTGTTTTGCATTTCTTTCATTTCTAATTAAGACTTATGTTGTGCAAATTAACAAGTACCTTGATTAAGGCCATTAGGAAGTAATGATATGAATTGAGTGATATTGATATTTCCTGAATTACGTTTTCAAATGTCTGGATTGTCCTTGAAGTTTGGTTTGGTAATTACTGTAGAGGGAGCTGTTGGATTACATGTTTGATGGAGGAATAGCACAACAGTTATGTGTCATTTAAATTCCTCGATTTACTTCTGCTCCAGAAAATGTTGAATTGCTCTGATCAATATGAATTTCTTGCAATTCATGCCTAATACGGTGATTGGAAAACATTGTGATCTGTGATAAACTACCTTTTACATAATTTTCTAACTCACCATCAGGTACATGTATACTCTGTATGGAGCACCCCAAGGAGGAACATTCGAACAGGGAACCAATGGCTTAACATGTCATTCGAACCACAGACCAATTGGAGTATACAAATACAACATGGTTTGAGAGGAAATATCGCAAAATACTCTCCCCGAGGTGTTGGATGATCGAGACTGCCGACACCCAGGGACAGTATTTTGCAATACATCTCCGAAGTAAACCATGTTGTATTTGTTTTACTACAACTCAAAATTGTCAAAATATAATTTGGAAATAAATCTAAAAGTCAACAAATTCAGTACTTTGCCGTGAACCATACGGTAGTACCATGCAAAAGTTTTTACTACTTTCCCTGTGTGTGTAAAACACACAGACACAACACGTAAACACACCCTGTGCGCAGTTGAGTAAATGCACACACGGGAAAGTAGTCAAAAATACTTTTTAGGCAACTCCGCTACTTAAACAAAAAAAGATTGAATTAACTTATAAATATTCTTGAGGTGTAATAAAGTTTCTTGCCCATGGAAACCAGGGCTTGAACCTGCAACCTCTGTAATATGAACCCAATGCTATTGCACTCAGCCATGTTTCACTAGTATACATGCATTGAGAATGTAGCACATACAGATCAGAATTATACCATTTTGTTTATATTTACTGTTTTATTTGTGTCCATATTTACAGCATGGTTATCTAGAGTGTGTCAGTTGGCTTGTACAAGAGACTGAGTGCAAAAGTGAACTTCATCCACAGGATAACAGGTGGTCTCTGCTACATGTTGCTGCAAGGTTTGGTCAAGTAAGTAATAATATGCTTAATATGAAGGTTAAATCGTCATGTGAGTGCTAGAAAGTCGTATTTGCAATGGCTGCCATAAGTTATATTTATTTAACACCCAGTCACTAGAATGTGAAAAATCCCTCAAAATATCCATGCCATATGTCAAAATTTGTTCCAAAAAATTGATTTAAAAGTGTGGGTTTTTTTTGGATATTTTTTTGGTGTTTTAGTGATTGGCTAAAAAGGGGGGATTGGGCAAACAGCATTTGCAGTTGGTCCACTATAATGTTTACCTGTGAAATGCTTGGGGAGAACATCGCCAAATGTTTGCCAAAGCATTGCTGCGACGTCATGACATCGGGAGAAAATCTTGACAAATGTTTCATTACAAAAAATCACAAGGGACCGCTTCAAACCTCAACCAGCGTCTGACCGCCCAGAACAGGCGGTTTTGGCCAACAGACAGGTTTTGCTGGTTAAGTTTTGAAGTGTTCCCAAGTGCTTCATGAGAAATAAGCCCTTTTGCAATTATGACTGCGCATGCGCATGGGAATTTTCCCACTCTATATTGGGAGATAAACAAAGTGCGGCTATAACACATTTTCAATGGAGTGAACTTTGCCCTTTTCAAAATATGTATGATTTTGGGCATTGTAACTCACATTGAGTATATATATATGATTAGTTATTTACAAACATATCTTGCAAAACAGAAGAACAAAAGAGAAAACATTCTAAATTAAAGTTACATTTTGTGAAAACAGATAAGTTCAATCCATTGAAAATATGTTATAGTCGCGCTTTTGTTTTCTCCAATCGATCGCGAGAAATTACCCACAATGCATGCTGATTCTGAATTTGCAAAAGGGCGTATTTCAATGCTAGCATTTGGCTGCTCCATAGATACAATTGAATCCTCTCCGAGGTCAATCTCTCTGCAAATGCATCACAAATCTATCACTAATGCTCTTGTGATGTCGGCCGACATCGCAGTGATGGTTTGGGGAACCTTTTGCAACGTACTTCCAAAGCATCTAGATATCGTTAAGATCACCAATACATCGATCGCTAAGACATAACAAATCTATCACTAATGCTCTTGTAATGTCGGCCGACGTCGCAGTGATGGTTTGGGGAACCTTTCGCAACGTACCTCCAAAGCATCTAGACATCGTTAAGATCACCAATATATTGATCGCAAAGACATCAGGAGAGCATCACCATATTTTGCTACACATCAATGAAGCTTTCAAGATACTTTTGCAATGCGGCATTCCCGAAGTATTAGCTATACATCGGGAGCATAATGGGACCAGGCTTTATGAAGGGTGATTGGTTGGCTTGTGCAAGAGGTTTGAGTGCAGAAGAGAACTTATCCACAAGATAAAATGTGGTCTCTGCTACATGTTGCTGCAAGGTTTGGTCGCTGTAGAAATAATATGCTTAATGAAGGGTGATCGGTTGATTTGTACAAGAGACTTGTGTACAAAAGTGAAGTTTATCCACAGGATAACAGGTGGTCTCAGGTAATGTTACTGCTAGGTTTAGTAAATTAAGTATGGACATCTCAGCTCCTCCCTCCCAGGCTCCACCCTATCAAATTCATTTATCATATGTATTACTGTGTCTTTGATAATTTACAGGAGAAATGTTTGCGTTGGTTGCTTGGGCATATGCAGGTTGCTGATATCCCATTAGAGCTGATAGATCATAATGACAATACACCGGCCCATCTGGCTGCCAAGTATGGACATCCCCCCTCCCAGGTTCCAGTCTATCAAATTCATTCATCATATGTTTTAATGTGTCGTTGATCATGTACAGGAGAAATGTCTGCGTTGGTTGCTTGGATATATGCAGGTTGCTGATATCCCATTAGAGCTGATAGATCATAATGACA